>JANTPZ010001216.1:0-24112 GCA_025593235.1 Vachellia pachyceras | reverse complement strand
TTTCGGTGTCGGTGGCGAGGTTTTGCGTGAAGCAGTTGTGCAGGGTTTTGTGTACCAATTTTCGATTCTGGATTGCGTTTCCGAACTCGCACGAGATTAAATCTGTGTCGCAAGGTTTTGAGGACATCTCTGGGTTGCCGAATTGCTGCGGCGTGATCGACTGTGTGAGGTTTAACGTGGTCAATTCTGAAACATCGTCCGAAGATAACATAGCGGCCCAGATAGTGGTCGATTCCTCGAGTCGGATTCTGAGCATTATCGCTGGGTTTCGTGGATACAAGAGCAATTCAAAAATCATCAGGTCGTCCACTTTGTACAAGGATATTGAAGAAGGGAAGCTATTGAACTCACCAGCAATTGACATGGATGGAGTGGCCGTAAATCAGTATTTGATAGGAGACTCAAGTTTTCCTTTTCTCCCTTGGTTAATGATCCCTTTTTCTGAATCTCTACCCGGTTCATATGAAAGGAATTTCAATTCTGCTCATAAGCTTATGCGCATTTCAGCTCTTAGAACCATTGATAGTTTGAAGACTTGGGGCATTCTGAGACGACCCATAAAAGAAGAGCTGAAGATGGCAGTGGCTTATATTGGTGCTTGTTCTATACTGCATAATAGTTTGTTAATGAGAGAGGATTTTTCTGCACTTTCGGGTAGGCTTGAAGATTACCAATTTCAGCATCCGAGTAATAAAGAATCTAGATTGGAGGAAAATTCAATTAATAGGAATGCTTGGAATGTGCGAAGAGCATTGGCTGCAAGAGCCAAGAAAAGCAATATTTCAAGAACATAATGGATCCTTGGCGATTTCAGCAGGGGACAACAACAAAAGGATTGGTACATGGAGACAAGTATTGAATTCATTTCTTCATTTTACTTTTTTTTTTTCAAAATAAATTTTCAAAGTTATCACAGAAAGTAGAATCAAGTGATTCTTTCTGCTATTTTTCTCCCAGTTTTCATGTTCTTTTGATTGGAAGGAATGATGGGCTGTAGATTTTCATTCACTAGTTGATTTCAGTTTTGCAGATTACATTGTTGTTAGAGTGCACTTGCAAATGTAAATACCATCTCTTGAGGACCAATAAGGTTTTGTTTTCCTGTTAATCAGAAACCATTTTCCTGTTTACAGCTTTCCATCTCCAGAATCTCTGCTTCTGGGTGAGAATGTGGAATATTGAAACTTTGATGAGCCTCTATTCTCATATTGTTTTTGCTTGTCATCAGAACGGATGAAACTAGTTAGTTCTTTTTATGGCTCTCAGAAAGCAGGATTAAAAGAAAATAATAGAACTAGCGGTGAACCGATGGATTGTTTTATGATAACATGCGTCTTCCCTTTTCTTTTTTTTTAAAGTACATGGGGAAAGAAACAGGAATAATGCTGTTCTTCAGTATATGTCATATGGTTACAGTTTTTGCAGCTATAGGTTTTTTTTTAAAGAAAATATGTTGCTTTTATATGCTAGGTTAATGAAACAACATGCGATCAGCTAACATGTTCATAGGCAGAGCAAAATGATGGGGAGTTGGGGACAGGATATTTGAAGGTTTCCATTAATTTAGTTTTGGTGCGATGTTGGGTTTATCTGCATTTCTAATAGACAGACTTCTAATATTCCATTATCAAATTTCAGAATCGTATCCGTTGCTTTCTTCTCTGTGGTTCTGGGTTCTAGCTATTGACTGGAGCTATAATTTCTTTTTTCACGTTCAAGCATAGAAACATGCGTTATTTCATTGGTCCCTATTTGGCATGGAATGATAATGCTCATGTTCACTTGGAAGACTGGTTAGAATTGCCCCAGCTTCTTGTGATCAAAATTGTCTGCAATACTTGCTGTTTTTTATTTGCTTGTTCTTGGGGCCAAAATGCAATCCTAGTTGTTCGCTGATCAGCATTTTTAGTTCACTCCTTCCTCTCTTGGCTGAATTAATGCTACTACTATATCAGTATTTATGCATCATGGCTGGGTGTTCTGGTGATTATAATGGAAATTCCAAACTGCAGTTAGATGCTCAAAATATTGCCCCACCATTTAGTGTCAAAATTGCGTGTTATTTATATTTCATGTTCCAAAATCGTGTGTTGTTAACTACACATATAGAAGAGCATCGTTGCTCCTGAAGGGATCGCATTCGTACAGATCCTTGATTCTTCTGTAGTTTTGCTGCCATTCGGAGTAGGTGAACAAAAAAGTGAAGCAGATGTAATTGATAACTAATGTATAGGCAATAATGTTGCTTGGTAAGATTCTCTTGAGTAAATTATAAGAATGAGGTGAACAGTGTATATTCCTGAGCATTTCAGGATGCAACTCCCAAAGGTTTCTTGTTCTAATGGTGGGGTTGCTTTGAGGTGTGTATATATTAATTAAGGCGATTAGCCCAAAGACAAATGCTTCAAGGATTTGTTAATTTACAGAAGGCTTTTGCTGCTCTCATGGGGGAATATATTCTGTGTGGCTTTTTCTCAAATGAAAGGGGTAGTCACTGGATTAACTTTTATACCATTGTACTATAAGGTCATCGGCTGAAAACAAGTTAACCAAGACTTGCCAGTGAATACTTTGCTTGAATATGTCTTGGCACTGGTGGTGGTCCATTTCTTAGGACAATATATTATAAACAAAACAAACTTGCCTGTTACAAACTCACACTCACGTTATCTTTTTTTTTTTTTTTGCTGATAACACATTATCTTTTCTAAATGCAGAAATATATTTTCCTTGGCATGTTATTTATTTTATAATTATATCCAAATAAATCCAAGAGCGCAGGTTGAGCTGTCAACACTCATACAGTTGGGTGTAACTATTTTTTTATAAAAAAATGAGGAATTATTTATTTCAAATTCATTATTCTTCACCTACCCCACAATTTTATTGTTAAACAATATTGTGTCCATTTAGAAAATCGTTGAAAGAATGATTTCACACAAACTATATAAAATGAGTTTTATCTCGATTTATATGAAAGTGACTCCAAATAGAGTTACTGAACACACTATATTCCTTTTGCACGTCCTTTTCTTAATGGCTTGCACACGCTTTAATTAACATTTTTATCTGACCAAAATTGAATATTATATGCTTCAATCAAGAGAAGCTTTAATTTTTATCTGACTTGAAAGTTATAATATCGAAATTAAACCAGTTAACATTCTTAATTTCTTGTGCATGTACCAAGCTTGTTAGTGGACAGTGGGGGAAGATCTTCCTTTGGTAATTGTTCGCGAACCTAATTCCCACAAAGCATTAATCTAATCAATCGCTTGCTTCTATTGTAAATATATTAGTTAAATAAAATCTTTTCTTGATCCTAATTAAATGGGATGTCCCAGTTTATTTTATCTTGAACTTACAATTTCTACCTCAAATTATTCATATTAATTACACGTGTTAATAAGGTTTTGCATCAATAAATAATTCGTATACATTTATATTTTGGATTACATGTACTTTTTTTAACGGTGGCATCAAAAAAATTTATTACTCCAAATGATCATAATTAGAATTAGAGGAGCTAGTTCATACATAATTATTATACATGGTGCATTATTTTAGAAAGAATCTGTCGAAAAATATGTTTTATAGGCATAAATATTGTTTTATATTAGAGGTAATTATGTTAAAACACATTTGAGCATTAAGCATGCCCACTTTTAAGTTGAATTTTAGTTTTTCATATTGTGGGGATTAACTTGTTCTGCCAAGCCCCACTTCTATTCTTAAATTCTAGATAAAAAGTTGTTTAGCCAGAAGCTGAAAGCAATGATAGAAAAAAGCAAAATATTGTAACTACTCTATTCTCCCTTTTCCCTTTAATTTCATGTGAGACATCAAAAAAATATGAAAATTACTGACGTGATTTATCACATAATTACTGACGGAATTCTAATTCAATCACAAATTACTGACTGAATTCTCCCAAGAAATTTTCTGAAATTCCTTTGAAAATTACATCTAAAGTTTATTTATCTTTATAAAAATAATGCCATGTGTCGTCACCACCGGCCACTACCTCGTTGTTGGGCTCCTCATACGTGTCATATCCACCGACCGCCACCTCATTATCAGTCTCACCACGTGCAACCTCGCAATGGCTGCCATGTGTCACCTCTAGTATTAGTGATTAAATGTTTTGCCGTAGAGACAGAAAATTTATCTTAAAAATTCCGTCGCAAAAACTTCCAACGAATTAACGATGGAATTAACGATGAAAAACTGGAAAAAAAATCCTTAGCAAATTCTATCTAAAATTTGATTTTCTTTTTTGTTTGGTAGTAAGAAAATGAGTACATACTCCATAAACTACGAGGATTAACATAGAAGAAAGCAGAAGAGGACGAGATGATCATCGGAGTTTTAAAGCTTAATACGTGTTTTCTTCATAATTTGGATAGTCCGTTTGGGCATGCAAAAGTCATTCCTGTGTTTACTGAGATAAAATTCCCGTCACATATTTATCTCAGAATCTGTGTCCGTTCTCCCGACGGATTTACTAAACAAGTCCTATATATATATTTTTTTAATAAATTGTGTTATATAAAGATTACGAAAGGCACTACTCAGTTTTTAGACCAATTCACATGTGAAACCAATGCTAATTATAACTTAAAATCATAAATAATTATAAGGGTCTCAAGACACAACAAACAAAATTTCAATAAATAATAACAACATAATAGATATTTTATATCCTCTTCAGAATAAATTGAAATGAAATTTATTTTCAATCCCATGCTTGCACTCAAACCCATTGGAGGAAACATCATAGTCACATTGAATCCATGGACTACATATGTATGATGATGAAGGATCTTCGATTTTTCAACCATAACACCCAACTTTTTCAACGTCATTACTATTCCTCAAAGCCTCAGCATTGCTCACCAACCTCCTTTCCTTCACTTCTTCCGGTTGCCCATTTGAAAATGTGACACATAAGTATTTTTACGTAAATCGAGATAAATATATAAAGTAGATTATCTTATTTTTAGAAAAATACTGTTAAATGTCTGTTTGACTTTTGGAAACGAGAAGTAAGCCCGTATCTACCTTTTAAAAAAGAAAAACATGAATCCATCAAGACATGTCATATATCCCAGTCAATTTGACCAATAACTGATTCACAATAATAAAAAATATATGTTAGGAATAAAAAAATCGAGAAAATTCAAATTTAATAATTGGTTGATCACTTTTAATCATTCATCTCATTAATAAATAAAAAACAATTAGTAAAATTACTTTTGGTTTGTTTTAAAATCTCACCAACCGCAGACCAACCACAGCGGACTTGCGCCTGTTTTTAATAAAGGCTGACTACATCCTCTGGGACCCACCCTCACCAAAACAGAATATTCCTTTTTTTCTGCCCATAAATATTATAGATGCATGCGGCATCCCACGTGTCCTGTTGTCCCCTACCGCTTCATTTAAAAAATAAAAGAATTACAAAAAATATTACGCAGCATACTTTGTTGGACTGCAAACAGAAAGGAATAATAATTGAAAACTTCACTGTAGCTATTACGTGTTAAAATGGAGTATATTATTAGGTGTTAAAAAAATTAATCTGGATGTTTGGAAACTCATTTTTCTTCCTAATACACGCAAATCAAGATAAAATTATTTCGAAATCCATAAAACCATATCGAAATATGTAAAACCACATCGGAAATCGTTACTACTTTCTCCCAACAGATTTCCCACACGAACATAATGTATCTATAAACTGTGGCGGACTCAGGATCCTGACTCAAAAGTGTAAACTATGTTTTTTTAAAAAATGACAATACAATTTTGAATTGGGCTTCTTCTTTACATATTTTAAGAAGATTTTGGGTTAAAACTTAGTGGATTCAAGATAAATAGGATTTATTCTTAATACTTTTTGAAAAAAATTTGAACAAAAATTTAATTGCTTCAAAATTAGTAAATGATTGAGTTCAAAATAATTCACATTGTACTAATATATACATAAAATTTTAAAAATTATAGGGTGCGACTGAATCAACTTGAAATTATGAGAACCTTGTTTTTAAAACTAGACAAGGGTTTTATAACTGATTAAGCAGCAGTTCATTTAAATCTGAGTTAAGACTTTTTTTTTGGGGTGAAATTATAGCTACAAATATTCAAACCAAATTGAATGGAGCGTGGGCCCCAGGTTCACGCATCCCAAAGACCTCACCAACCCCAACCCGCAAGTGGGCCGGTTCAAACAAACACTCGGTCTGTCTTGTTTATTTATACGGCCATCTTCATTCGGCTTCACCCCCAAGCTCTGCGTTAACCTTTAGAGACGACGCAGAGATCAGAGAAAAGGTTGAGGCTTTAGCAGAATTAATGGCGTCGAACAACGGAGAAGAGAAGAAGCAGAGCGAAGCGGGAAGGCACCAAGAGGTTGGGCACAAGAGCCTCTTGCAGAGCGATGCTCTGTACCAGGTACTTATAGCACTGCTGCCACTAATCTGGAAACCTTGGTTCTTGATGCAATTAATGAATAGAAGTAGTGCGATGTTGTAATAATACTGTGGTGTTGCAGTATATTCTGGAAACGAGTGTGTACCCGAGGGAACCAGAATCCATGAAGGAGCTGAGAGAGATCACGGCAAAGCACCCATGGTAATGAGGGAGACGGAGTGGTTGAAAGATTCTCAGAATTGTTGCTGCTGTGTTTGGTTGGCTCTGGTTTTTTTGAAATACTGAAATGATTGTTGAAAAAACAGGAACATAATGACAACGTCGGCAGACGAAGGGCAATTCTTGAACATGCTGCTGAAGCTCATCAACGCCAGGAACACCATGGAGATTGGGGTGTACACCGGCTACTCCTTGCTCGCCACCGCCCTCGCCCTCCCTGACGATGGCAAGGTATAGCAGTATTCATTTGATTTTGTTGGGGACAGAGTGTTGAATACATGTTTGGTTGAGGTGGGTGGACGTTTGAAAAACGAGGTTTAATTTGTGTGGGTGATGCAGATACTGGCGATGGACATCAACAGGGAGAACTACGAATTGGGGCGACCAACACTTGAGAAAGCCGGTGTGGCCCACAAAGTCGACTTTAGAGAAGGCCCTGCACTTCCCGTTCTTGACGACCTCCTTCTAGACGTAATTAATTAGCTTTAACTCTGAACCGTTATGCCAATCATCAATTCATCACCATGTTTTATGTATATATGTATAAGACTGTAACATTAATATTGTGGAGAAATGAATGAACGCAGGAGAAGAATCATGGCGGCTTCGATTTCATATTCGTGGATGCGGACAAGGACAATTACCTGAGGTATCACGAGAGGCTGATAAAGCTTGTGAAGGTGGGTGGTGTGATCGGCTACGACAACACGCTCTGGAACGGCTCCGTCGTGGCACCACCGGATGCGCCGTTGAGGAAGTACGTTATGTATTACAGAGAGTTTGTGTTGGAGCTCAACAAGGCTCTCGCCGCCGACCCTCGGATTGAGATCTGCATGCTTCCTGTTGGCGATGGAATCACTATTTGCCGCCGTCTCTACTGAAAAACCACCCCAACTACCTCTACAGAAAATTAGGCGTTACGTCGTAATACTATATATATATATATATATATATGATCGTTATAAAGAAATTCATTCTGTCCATTGATCTTATTAGTTTGATACTTGCCGGTTCGTTTCCTTTATTTTCATGCCCTTATCCTTTTCCCGTCACAAGTTCACTTCAAAGTATGTGTTTGGAAAGTGATTCTCAATTATGTTGCATATAAATTAAGATAAAACTCCTCTCATATATTTACCTTAAAATTTGTAAAATTGTTCCCCTAACGGATCTACAAACACATATGAAGTCACTCAACAAAGTTCTTATTTTATATGATATAAATTCAAAACAAAATCATAGAATAAAAAGCTACCTAGGGCTGCTCAATTTGATTATGGTTATTTGCTAGCTAAATGATACCATTTTCAGTACTTAATTAATATAAAAGCTACTTAGGGTTGTATTTCATCATAAATACAAGACATCATCGATCCATTTATCTCCCAAATTAATAATTTTATTTTTAAAGTATTCATGTTGATTGTACATAAATTTAATTAAAGAGTGGTTATAACGCATATGATTAACAAGATTATTTTAAAAAGTCAGTATTCATTATATATGAATAAGTCACTTAACTAATTTTTTTAATATCCTCAATTTAATTATCAAGTTATTATGTTAATGATTTCGGTATTAAATACTAAAATATACTCCATCAGTCATCACCTCATTTTATAAGGATTTTTTGAAGTGATTTGGTATTGTATTACCTAACATAAGATATTTTGAAAAAAAATAATGATTCATTAATAAGATTATTCCAAAATTATTCATTATTAAATACTAAAATATACTCCATCAGTCATCACCTCATTTTATAAGGATTTTTTGAAGTGATTTGGTATTGTATTACATAACATAAGATATTTTGGAGAGATAAAATAACGATTCATTAATGAGATTATTCCAAAATTATTCATTATTTTTCCGCTCATCAAATTTCTTTCTTTCACTCTATCATTTGTTAGATGAAGATTTTAAATGCATTTACTTGACCTTAATTATTCGTATCTGCAATTTCAAATTCTGATTATTAATATTCCTAAAAGGTTCAGGAATTAAACCAGATGACTCTTAACAATCATGCACTTGGGATCTACATTTATGCTGGTTTCCAGAATGGTAGATAAATAAAACGGATGATATGTTTTCTGTTTTATACTTTCTATTATTTTTCTTCACCTAAAAGGATCATACAACCACACTTGAAATTAACGAACGAAGAAAGCTGTTTGATATTTCAAGAGTGCCAGCTCCTTCTGCGTCTCTGTGTGTGTGATGCTCCTGTAAGGATTTTAAAAATCCTCAACGGTCTGTTTATTTCTTTTAATGAACCGATCCACTCATCTGTTCAGTATTTAATGCCTTGATTTGATTACTAAAGGCATGAGCCTCCTCAAAAGTGCTCTTCATAAACAATATATTCATAAGATGCTGTTGGCAACAGTAAGAGCCTCCTCCAAAGTGCTGCTTCGCGCCAAGTACCATTTTTCTGTCTTATAAAACGTATAGAACATAAATCAAAGGGATCGATAACAACAAACTATTGATTGAAGTTGTAAACGGTTCAAATTCTGAATAGTGCACTTAATAAAAGGGTGACTCCTGGTCTAACTGAGATTACTCTCTAGTTCAAAATGATTTTGGTTGCTCTGTGTTACGGAAAATAAAAGAAGAGCTCATACAGATCACGCAGAATAATCCATGGATGGCTTTTTAATTTATTCGTGGTTACAGTTACGGGAATAATTGATTATGAGGGTCCGTGGGAGCCTAATGAAGTGCAATTCTTGGGCATGCCAACACCAC
This sequence comes from Vachellia pachyceras, assembly GCA_025593235.1. Classification (NCBI taxonomy): domain Eukaryota; kingdom Viridiplantae; phylum Streptophyta; class Magnoliopsida; order Fabales; family Fabaceae; genus Vachellia; species Vachellia pachyceras. The sequence goes on along the minus strand of JANTPZ010001216.1, from coordinate 14,707 downwards.
CACAACTGAAATTTGGGTCTAAATGGGGAAGAATGCTTAAGAGTGGATTCAACACTGTATCTAAGCTCATAATCTCAAGACAACAAGTTAATGATGGGGGATATAATTTAAGGTTAAAACCCATGGATGTGTTTATTAAAGTAACTGAGGAGATCTGAGTCCTTAATGTTTTACCCACATCTTAACCTACTTTTGTCATCTGAATCAGTTTTTAAAAGGATGTCAGGCTGAAGCTTGAAATCTTGTTTACCCTTGCCTTTCTTGATATGCAATTGTTTACATAAATAAAAAACTTATGCCTGTGTGCGTGCACACATATATAATGGGTCGTGAGGTAGCATTGGGTTTGACCCCAACGCACTGTCCGACACGGCCCGAGACCAACCTAGTATACCATGGGACCAGGCCGCCTAGGCTACCAAGTTCGGTGAAAACTCCTGCGCAGAAGTTAGGACCGCACAGAGATTAGATCAAACTGAGTTCAACAACCCAATGTCTGGTTTAAAATCACCTGGAAGCCATCATCAGATTTGTGCAAATAGGTGAGGGATGAAGAAGCACAAAGTGACAGTGATGATTACACCCACGTGGCAAATCAAAAGGCAAGGAGGAAGATTGAAGGCGTTGTGAATGAAAAGGGAGGAAGGAGAATAGGAAGTTGGAAGGACAATGTATGTGTTTGGGAACTCCGTTGGGGAAAGGAGTTTACAGATTTTTAAATGGTTTTACGAATTTCAAAATGGTTTTTTTATAGTTTTCAAGATGGTTTTAACGGATTTTAAGATGGTTTTATCTCGACTTGTGCACCGTTTTAGGAATGTTTCCCCAACGGTACACGTAAATTAAGACAAAACCAACTCGAAATCTGTAAAAAAATCTTGAAATCCATAAAACCCATTTTAGAATTCATAAAACCATCTTGAAATCTTCCAAATAACTCGAAATTTGTAAACTCATTTCTCTTAACGGAATTCCCAAACACACTCAAAGTAGAGTTGATTGCAAATGGAGGAGGAGGGAATGGTTGGGGTAGCCATGCAAAGAGAGGCGGTTAAAAGTCAAAACCTAATGTGAAAGAGTGAGATGGGTGAGAGAGGAGATATTAATTGAAGGAAGAGAAGCTCCTTTCAGCGTGAAATGTTGAGTTGCAGACAAACAGCGCGGAGTGTGAAATAAAATAATGTTAATGTTTAAAAATTTGGAAGAAAAGCATATTTAAAAACAAAATACATAAAGAAGTATTTATAAATATATGGAAACACGGTCAAAACCAGACTAATTGGTTTTATAGGTTAGTGCAAGGTCTGATCTGACCCAAACTACTAACCCGGTCTGAACTAGTGCTCAGGTTAACACTTTCAGCAAAATTAGACCGGATTAGAGCAGGTTACCTAGACTACCGGGTTTTTTGCACAGCCCTAGCAGAGGTCATATTATTGCAAAAACAACCAGCAGTTCTTTTAACTTGAAAACTCAAAAGCCTTATTTTGCTGCAAAATTTTAAATCGACAAGAACGCACATTGAATTGTTCAGTCAATACGAATATATTTAATTTTTTATATGCAAACTATGTAAATACCTTTATAAAAATCAGAGGAAAAGACCCTCACATCAAATTGATCGTTTAAAAAATCCAATTCCTACTCACCCAGAAAATAAAAACTACTGAACTTCAAACGAAATTGTGACTACAAAAAATACATATAGACTCAGTCATTTCCTACCCACAATGACATTCTCAGTCGCCTAATTTATTCAAGCTTAGCATCGAATCATATTAAGAGAAAGGGTTATTTATACAGCCGCAGGGGCAAATATTGTCATACCCGCCAGGATAGAAGCCATGACAACCATTCATGTAGAACGAAAGAAAGCATAATACGACCCTACAGACCTTCCACAGAAAATTGAATTCAATGGCAACATCTACCAATCTTAACATACTGAATTAAAAAAGCCTTATCTTCTGAGTTCCACATAACTACTCATCCAAAATAAAGACCAAATGTTAAGCGCTAGATACAGATAAACATTGTAAATATTCCGATGCAAGAGAAGGTTATGTTTTAAACGTAAGATGATAACAAAGTTTATCTTTATAGAAAATTCATAAGAAGGTCACTGTTTAGCAAATTTAGGCTGGATAAATTGAATCATAGATGAAGAAACAACGATAACATACATAGAGGCCATAATTACTCACAGTCTAAGGACATATAGCACAAGGATTATCAGACACCGATGAATATCATCAAAATAGACCACGAAGAAACAAGAACATCACAATCAAAAGGGATGAAACTGGACCTGAAAGCATGCAAAATGCACATTGAAAGGAATGTACTAAGAGAAGTTGCTACATTCCACCAAGAATTAGATTATACTTGAAACCATGTTAGGGAGATGGTAAACAAATCAAAATGTCGATTCTTATCCAACAAAAACAACGGAATTTAGAATAAATTTTAAACATAAAAAGCATCCTTAAATTCATAAACACTGCTATATCACTCAGCAAAATTAAGTGACTCCATTGATACTCATATTGAAACCTAAATAAAAAGCTTGATATAGATAATAGCATCTCAACAAACCATAAAATAAAACGCCCAAAATTATAGAACTAATTGTCAATATCAAAAGTCTTCCACAGCATGAAACATGAACCGAAAATTGAAATATAAATCGACAAAGAGACTTTCCCCCAGAAGCGAAGCATTCAACGGTAAGACTTCTGGAACCTTGCACGAGCACCACGACCACCGAACTTCTTGGGCTCGCAGCGCCTGGGATCGGCAACCAGCAAGGTTCTGTCGTACCTAACAAGGATGTCCTTCATCTCCTTCTTGCTCTGTTCGTCAACGTACTTCTGATAAAACGCGACAAGGGCTTTGGCAATGCTCTGTCTGATTGCATAAATCTGCGAGGTGTGACCACCTCCTTTGACACGGATTCTCATGTCGACGCCGGCAAATCGGTGCCTTCCCAAGAGAAGGATCGGCTCGAATGCCTTGAATCTGAGGATCTCCGGCTGCACCAACTCAATTGGGCAGCCATTAATCTTGATGAGCCCACGGCCACGCTTGCAGTAGGTGACGGCCACGGCGGTCTTCTTGCGGCCGAAGCACTGAACTTGTTCGAGGGCTTGATTCTGTGATTGCTCCATTGCTCTGTCGCCGAAAACCCTAATTCCCTTCGCTGCTGTCGAAGAACGAAGTAGTGAGGGAAAGGACTTTATAGTCTTAAGATAAGGGCTTCTATCATCAGAGATACCAGATCCATCAACACAAACAAGGTTTGTTGTACCAAAAAAAAAATTGACAAAATGAAGCCCAACCCAAAAAAGAACAACGACGCTGAGATTTATTATACTAAAATTCGTACCAAAATTCAACAAAAGATATTAGGCAAAATTTGGAAATAAAAAATGTTTGAGTTTTTTTTCACTTGTGAGTATTTTTAAAAAAAATATTAAATAGTTTAAAAATATTTTTCTAAATATTCCAGCAATTATAGATAGGTTATAAGTTGTCAAAACCACGTTAGTTCGATCTCTTTAAATTTTAAAAATTTACAATTTTTTCCTGTAATCATTCTCATTGTTGTTTTTTATTGGTGGTCTTTTATTGTCATTCTCAAAAAACCCATACAAAAAGAAACAAGGGAAAAAGAAGAAGATGTAATTACCAGATTTGGAGGATAGGATGACTGTAATTTATCTTTTGACTGAAGAAAATGTGATTGACGTCGATAAAAGGGAAAGCAGCCATAAATGATGAATAAATTACAAGATAAGGCCAGGTGCGAGTTATAAATATGTTTACAGCTTTTTTGTAATTAGTTTTTTATTTGTTGTTTTTTTCTGGCAGTCATTTAGTGCTATTCTGAGAAGAATCTAGGAAAAAGTAAAAATAAAAATAAGTGAGGTTGTTTACCATACTTGGAGTATGACAGTATAAGAAAAAGGAAAGCATGACAAAAAAAATCTTACTCTTCTTCTTCTTTTCCAACAAGAGAGAAAGATATATTAAGCAATAATACTACAAAACAAACCACAAAGCCAGCAAGACCTAACAAACAAAGAACAAAAACCACACATCAAAGCCCAACCAAAACAACCCAACAGAGCCCAAAACACACAACCAAACCCAAACCCTAAAACAAAGACAAAGCCAAAGAGATAGAAGAGCCGCCGCTGCCGCCGGAACCAAGTGGACACACCACGAGAACCAGCACAGAGGGATGTGGGTTCAGAGAACCTCAACATCAAATCTCTCAAGTGCATAAACCTTTCTGCTACAAAGAGAGCAGATTTCCAAACTCCACATGGACTCCACCGTGAGGAAAGAAGCGCTGCCGTCAACACCGCGAGCTTCTCATCGGCCTTGACACAAAAAGACCAACACCACCAACACAACCACAAAACACCAGCACAAAAAGGAAAAACCAGAAGCAAGAGGCCAAACCAAATCGAAGCAAAATCAAGAATCCAAACCAGATTTGAAACAAAAGCAAGAGAACCAAGCAGCTCCCAAAAACTTGCAGCCGACAAACCCCCTGGCTCCAAGAATATGAAGACTCCACCCAGTCTTTGCTTCCCTTCAGCTTCACATCCGAGCCGCCGATCTACTTCCTCGATTCGACCTCTCATCCCTCGATCCAAACCCAAACAGCACAGTAACCCAACACAGAGCACAAAAAGACAAGAAAAAACCCAACCACCACCCCCAAACCGGACGACCTTCCTCCCCGGCCGGAGAGGAAGGCGCCGGAACCCCACCCAACACACAGGGAAGCGCACTCGAGAGAGAGAGAAAGGACTCCACGAAGGAGAGAGAGTGATGTAAAAAAATCTTACTCTTCACCATATGAAACATAGGTATAATTGTATATTTATAAAAAATATTTAATAAGTAACATTATAAACTGCAATTCTAAGTTTGTGTTTAGTTTTTCCGTTAAAAGAAATAAGTTTACAGATTCTGAGGTATTTTACGAATTTCAGGATAGTTTTACAGATTTCGAGATGGTTTTGTTTTGACAATAGCTTGAAAACAATGTTTCAGACAAATACTAAATCCTTTTAAATTTTAAGGATCAGTAACTATTGAAGTAAATTAAAAGGATAAAAACATTAATTTTAACGTCGATGGATAAAAACTAAACTTCAAATACCAATTATTTTCCATCACAACTATCATCTTCCTTGTTCTGCCCCATTGGCCAGATGCATATGATCAGTCTCCCAGTAGTTATCAGCAATACTACACACTTCAATTTAATTGTCACTTTCATCTTGTTAGATAGAATCAGCTTATATAAGAACAATGAACTACAAGATTTGGGGTGACATTTCAATATTCCACAAACACCGGGACCGAAATTGTCTGCAAGTCCCAAAGTATCACTACTGATTCTCCCATGAGGTCGTCAGCGAACAACTCCGATGAACCTCTCACTCCCGCCGGCCGGCTATTCCTCCAGCCAGAAATGAATCAGGTAATCCACTGCGTCATTGGAGTCAAGAACCCCATTGATGCTGACTCCATCAAACCCATAATCCGCGACTCCCTCTTGCTCCAACACCCACGCTTCACCAGCCTCATGGTACGCGACCATCGCGGATTCGAGCACTGGCGGCGAACCGAGGTCGACATCGACCACCACATCAAGATCACCGACGGTCCCGTCTCCGCCACTGCCGGCGACGATGAATCAGCAATCAACCAGTACTTGGCGGAGTTGTGCATCGACACTCTCAGCACAGACAAACCCTTGTGGGAAATACACGTTTTAAATGCCCACAAGTGCGTGATTTTCCGAATCCACCACGCTTTAGGCGATGGAATTTCGTTGATGTCCATGCTGCTTGCCAGCTGCCGTAAGGTGGATGATCAGGAGTCGCCCCCGACAATGGTTTCTTTCGGTCGGAAGAAGAGCAGTGGAAGGAATCGGATGGATTGGAGGAACCTGTGGGGTTTTGCGGTTATGCTGTGGTTTTGTGTGTTTTTTTCACTTGAGTTTGTATTGAGGTGCTTGTGGGTTCGTGACCGGAGAACGGTGATAAGCGGCGGCGCCGGGGTGGAGCATTGGCCGAGGAAGATGGCTACGGCCAAGTTCCGCTTGGAAGATATGAAGGTGGTGAAGAAAGCCGTGTCCAAAGCTGTAAGTCGTTTTGAAATTTTTTTTAAGAAAACAAATATCGGAGGATATAAGGATTTTTTTTAAAAAAAGCGATTGTTTAAGAAAACAGTTATATAATTGTATTATTATCAATTCTTTAAATTGAAAATTAAAGGCAGCCTTTTTGTTTCGAGAAAGATAATATCGGAAATAGAAATAGGTTTTTTAGATAAAACGAAAATAGAATTAAACTTGAATTGCGTCTTGAATCTTCTATCCATATCTAATATAATAGACCTAAATTAACATGGAAGGGTTAATTTCTTAATATGTGTATGTATCCATTAGATTATTTGTTAATTTCTTAATATGTGTATGTATCCACTAGATTAGTTCCCTTACATTAAAAAAAAGATTTTGACCCACCAAAGTAGTTTTGTGTGTTTTAATTTTCATTAGGAAAAATTGAGGATTAAACCTCGTGAATAAAAACAATCCCTTTGAAATAATTATTCTCCATTAGGCTTTACAACATTTGGACGTGGGAGAGAAAGAGGGAGTTTGACCCGACTCTTTTCTTTTGGACAAAAAAAAAAGGACAAACGATGATGATATAGTACGAAAAGAAATAACGAATTAAAATTCAGGTGTATCAAACAGAGCATTGGTGACTGTGGATAATCCAATTGGCCCATATAATTAATATGTACAACAATAGGACAATCGTTAGACTCCAGAGCCGTGTACGTGTTGTCCAGAAAATAGACACTAGAGCCGTGATTGCCCAAGAAATGGTGAGAAGCGAGAAATAAAATATAACGATTTCTTACCCAAAAACTAAAGAAAAAAGGGGTCTATTTCTTATTTTCTTTGTTTTAGTTTATATCATGTATAGATATTATCTGTAGGCTATTATTGAACTTGATTTTCCTAATGGGCTGAACACCTTATCCTAAATAATAACTTGAAAGCATGTTCTAACCTATATTCATAACATATTCCAAAATTTTCAATGTATTATGGCCTAATATGGTAGCATAACTCTGAATACATTTTTTCCATACGATTCTGCAGACTATAAATGATGTTCTATTCGGAATCATATCGTCTGGACTATCAAGATACCTGGATTTTCGAGGATCAAATGGTAAGCCATTTGCACTTGACCTCTCTACTCTCCATCCATCTGTGTAGGCAGAGGTGTGTGCGCTTACACAGTCACAAAATTCACAATATATATTTGTTTTTCCTGTCATCAGGGCTGACAAATGGGAATCGGATAACCGGGTTGGCTATGGTTAATTTGAGACCCCAGCAAGGCTTGCAGGTCTACTGTTCCCAAATTCTTTTTTCCCTTGCGTTCATTCTTTGTACTAATATATTTATCATTCAAGTCTCGCTTAGAATGTAATGCTGAAATTGGATAAATATGATTAATACTGATCAGGACCTAACCAATTTGATGAGAAGCAATTCAGGAGAAAGGTGGGGTAATAAATTTGGCATGATCTTGCTGCCAGTCTCATATCTTGGAAGTAACTGTTCTGATCCTTTAGAATATGTGAGAAGAGCTAAGGCAATGATTGACAGAAAAAAACAATCTTTGGAGGCCCACTTCTCTTACATAGTTGGAGATTTTGTAATGTCAACTCTTGGAGCAAAGGTATATTTTCATCCCAAACTAGTGGTAGTGAGGCTATTATGATCAATAGAGATATGAACAAGCCAACAAGCTTACGCGTCTATATATGATTCTCTGGATTTTTTCTGGGTCTTCGTATTTTTACTCCCCACCACCATAAATTCCAGTATCTTTAGCACATTAAACTTTCGACTACCATCTGAATCCTGATGAAGTAATGCTGTTTAAATATTGCAGGTTGCTTGCTTGCTAAATTACAGGATTGTTTGCAACACTACATTTACAATTTCAAATGTGGTTGGTCCACAAGAGGAGATTATGCTTGCAGGCAACCCTATAACTTTCTTGAGGGCAAATAATTCCGCCTTGCCTCATGTAAATCCCCCTAAACCCAATTAATATCCCCTCTTTGCATTTATACCTTCTCAGATTAAATATTAGGTTTATGGTTTTATGCTCTTGAAGTTATTTACCGATGGTTTGTTCGTAATTCAGGCTCTCACTTTGAACATGGTGAGCTATGCTGGAAGGGCTGACATGCAAATCCAGGTAGCTAAAGAAATCATTCCTGACCCAGAGTTCCTTGCTAAGTGCTTTGAAGACGCATTGCTAGAGATGAAGGATCATGCCATGGCAAAGAGCTGACTTCTGTATAATTTGTTTTTGTTGAATGTACAACTTTTAAAAAATTGAATTGTAACCTGTCATTCCAATGCATTTGATCATTTATAATTTTATATACTATTTATTTGAATGGAATATTTTTAACCGTAATTTCAGTATTGTTTTGATCTGATTTTTTATTTATTAGGTGATTTAAACTTTTATGAACAACAATTTTGACCTTTTTAATTATTGCTATTGATGTGTCATGGAAGCAACAGAATAATATACTCTTTCAAACAAAAAAATTATATATGTGGTAGGAATTTAGGCAAAAACTTGAAGAGCATGGGATAGTTATAGAGCATATCTAATTAAGATCACCGTAGTAATGTAATTCACAAAAAAATTCCACTTTTTATCTTGTTATCGGCTAAAGTGATGTGCTGCTCTATTATCCCAAAATATAGTTTTATGATTGTATTGTGTGATGATGACAGTTTTTTTGGATTGTCCTATATTTGCTTAAATAGTCGTCTAGTTCCAGTCTGAAGCAATTAACATTCAAGTGCCGCGTTTCTTTGCTGAGGCCTGAGAGTTCTCTCAAGTTCATGCTAATTCTTTCCATAGACCAAAGATTTGTTGAAAAGGCAAGATGATGAAGAAATATGAGTCTAATAAGCAATTCAGCAAGTACTTGAGCGCTTTCTGCAGAAGAAGGATGTTTCCTTGCATATTTAAAGCAAATTAGGTGTGTACGCATAATCCATTCGTGAAAATGTTACAGAGAGATGCATATCCCATTCCAAAGTTTAATCTCAAATATCTTTAATACAACTTGTATGCACGCCAGCAATATTTACAGAGTCAAAATGACTCTCACTCGGGAGAAACTATAAATGAGAAAAGCACGTCATACTGAAATCAATCAACACTATCAAACAGAATAATTGAATGTCATGGGAGGCCAGTATTATTTTAAACACAAACCTAAGGCCTAATCCTAATGAAAGGTTCTTAGAAACACTCCTTGGTTAAAGATTGGTGCAATAAGTAATAAAAACTCTTCAAAGTGACCATTAATGTGATGAAATCCACTAACACTCATTTTGGTAAGTTCTTATTTCCTTCTTGTATCTATCCTTAAGTGCAAGGAGCATGGCCAAGAATTACTCCAGATTCTGTTGCCTTCTCAGAGAGTCATGCTTTGGCTAAGGACTGGGTTCCTTTAGTCCTCCCTTTCTTCCTTCTTAGCAGCAACTTTCTCAGTAAACCAAATCCTCCTTGTTTTTTAGCCGGGACCATCGCCAGTGCACCTGTAGCAATATTGCTTCTATCGTTTTGATCTGCAGTTAGATTTGTTTCCTCAGCATTGTTAACTTGAAGAACATTACTGTTATCACACTGAAGAGTGGGTGGCTTCTGAACCCCGCTAGTAGTTTGATTTTCTTTGATTTGGGAAGAGCAAAAGATCCCAGATTTAGTATCATCCTCAGCTCGCATTTGACATCGCAAAGAGGACGGTTTGAACAAGTTCGTCTCATGAGTTGGGTAGGTGATAGCACTTGTTTTCAAGAAAACACTATCAAAAAGTGCACTGTCACTTGATGAAGCAAGTGCCTTCAGTTGTTTTCCAAGGTTTAATATGGTTTCTTGGCACTCTGCCAACTTTGATGAAGCTGTTGTGATCTCCAGGCCCTGAAATTTGTTTTTCCAATCATTTCCACTAGGATTTTGGATTTTATTAAACAATAGAAGTTTTTACTTCATTGGTTAAAAAAAAAAAGTTTTGACGTCATAAGTGAACTGAGAAGTAATATTGAAAGTGTCAATTAATATTAAGCAAGCCATTGGAACATGCTAAACAAGAAATTTCTATGACCACTGACCATATTCTATTCTATGACCCCATTACAATATATCATGCATCGCATTGGTAATGCAACTTTGTATCATGTTGTCACCAAGATGTAAAGAACTTACAGTTTGATGCATATTTTCCACTTCATGTCCGTCATGTTTTGGAGATTCTTTCTTTGCTATACTGTTCAATTTTCGTAGTCTCAAAATCAGAATTAACTTGTACAGGGGGAAAAAAGAAAAGATAAGTACAAGAGTGGGATAACGACAGAAAAGGCATTACCTTTCTAGCTGGAGTTGAAGCTCTAGACACGTTGCTTCTAATTCTTCACAAGAGTTTTTCTTATCCTCCAATTCAACTTCTAAAGATGACAACTTCTGAAATATGTCATTTAACTTGGCATGTGATATCGTTAACTGAGTATCAAGATCTTCATTTATAAGCTTCTCCTTTTCAATCTGATCTACAATTATTTCATTGGATTCCTTCTGTGACTCCAATTCTGATTGTAGTCCTTTAATGGTATTTTGTGCTTCCTGGAGTTGTTCCTTCAGACCTTGACTCTCCCCAGTCACCAACTGAAGCTTCGCTTTCAAGTTTCTTTTCTCAGTTTCTGTATTCCTTAGCTCATCTTTCAATTTTTTGTTTTCTTCAAGGAGATCATTCAGATTATCCTTCTTGTTAGAGAACACACATTGATCATCAGGGGAAGAAACTAAAGGGGAACAGATAGACATCTTATCTTCAACTATTTGATTTTCATTTCCTTTTTGTGATTCAAGAAGGCTAAAATGCTTCTTGATCTTATCCCTTGCAACTGAAGAATTTTTAGGGCTGACACAATTATTTATGCTCCAGTCCAAAGCAAATGCTACTTCCTGCGCAAATTCTTCAAGATCAGCTCTTCCAGTTAATAAATCCTTACATGTATGAACAAGTCGATGGAGAAGCGGATTCAAGTCAGCAAGCTTCCACTGGAAAACGTGAACAAAGTATTCTTTGGATGTTGGTGATTGAGGTATTCTGGAATTCTTGTTCTTCAAGCAATCATCTGGGAAACTGTTGCTGATTAATGACACAGGAGAAATATCCTCAATCAGTTTGATAATTTTACCGATGGCATTTCTCAAATCAGAATTCAGGTATTGGTTGCTTTTTTCCTCTGCAGCACCGTTGAAACCATTAGAATCCCTAGACTTTTGAGCAGTATCAGATTTGCAGGAAGTTGGGAGAGTTATACAACCCAAAGCAATTCTTATGTCCTCGAAGAGTTCATGGAGACTTCGTTTCGATATGCGCTGCTGCTCCAAGGTGGCTTTCAAAACAATCTGAAGCCAGTCAAATGAATACTCATCAGTTGCAATTTTGAAGTGCGTTTCCTGTTTCCCCTCACTGAAGCCAAATTCTTGTTCAAGTGGCACTAGTTCTCTACTAGTTAAATCAGAGCAATATTCTCTTTTAGGTGTATCAACTGAAACTATTGCTCGCTTCTCCATCTCAGTAAGATCATCCAGCAAATTCATCTCTGAAACTTCAATGGCTTTACAGTTCTTCCGATCTTTAGTCTCTCCAGTTCTCAAATGTTCCAGTTCGGAAATAAGTGCATTTGCCCAGGACCCTGAAGAGCTAACCCCATCATCACTAGCAATATCAAACTTCGATATAACAGAAAGCTCATTTGATACAGGATAACACCTTGCCAGCTCCATGGACATGTGATCTTGAGATAGCTTTCTGAATAGAATCTCAGCCTGTGATAATCTGGTAGCTGTTTGAGCATACATATTCCTTGAAGATTCCAGTTCAGAGTTCTTCTTGGTCAGAATCCTTTTGAGAGCCTTGTTTTCCTCATCCAGATCCTGCAAACGTTTGATCATCAAGCTGAAGTTCTTGTTAGCTACTTCAGCAAAGTTTCCTCTAGCAGCTTTGTTGTAAATCAAATCTCTGGTAGGATTTATTCTTCTTCTGATGCCTGTATCTCCTCCCATAATTCCAACTTCGTTCTTCATATTTGCCGTAGAAAGGTGGGGTGACCTTTTCTGCAGTACAAGACGGAGTCTCTGACACTCAACTTCTAACTTGGAGACTTTCTGAATGGTTTCCTGATATTGTTTGTGAGAATCTTCTGCATACTGACGACTATATTCGATCTCTTCTTTTCGAATCTCAAGTTCCTTCTCAAGCATGTGGAATTCATATTTGAGGAAAGCATTTTCCTTCACTGTGGAATCTAATCTATCAACTAGTGTACCGTATTCTGCATCAACCTGACGTTTACGATTTAGCAGGTCACCGATAGATTTCTCTTTGGCTAGAAGAGCATTAGTTAGACTGGTATTCTCAATGGTCAAGTCAGCTAGCCTCTTACAATTTTCCTGCAACTTTTCTTCCAGCTCTTTCTGAATCTTCTCATGCTCTTTAACTAAATCTGGTACAGCACCACACCTTTCAGCTGATGTTTCTTTAATCAAATCTTCATCTGCTTCTTTTTCACGGGACTCCACTTCCTCTGTTGCTTTATCTTCACCTAGAATTTGATTCGGAATATGTTGTTTTGATCAGCTTAACCACAAAACAGATTGGATGTCCAGAATACAGAAACAACAGCATGTGCAAAAAAACATATCTTAAGGAAATAATCTCCAAACTATAAAAAAATACATTGAAATGTTGAAGTTCATGGCCTCCAGTAGAATAACCAAAAGAGCGGGAAAAGATGAACAAGTAATAATGAGCTACCTCTAATTTTCCCTTGGGACATCTGTTCATGTTTTGGAAGAAAATTCTCTGCATCATGAGAATCAAGGAGGACTGATGCTAACTTCTGATTCAGACTTGTTGATGATCTCTCCGCTCCAGCATTTTTTCCAGTTAGAAAATTGTGTACCTAATAAGATATAATTATAACAAGCCAGATCTAAGACTAAGGTCTCTCTCTATATTGAACTGAAGTTTCACTGTTCTTAAAATGATGGTATTAAGTAATTCAGAGAGTGCAACACTTTGACAAAAACTCACAAAATGACACTAAGTGTACCAGATTCTTCAATCAAACGTGTGGAAAAACTTTATGGTTCTGATTTGTAAGAAATATAACCTTATAACAACCATGTTATTTATTATTCTCAAGTTTTTCCCTCAGAATAAGTGAAGGATTATCTTTACCTCTGCTTCTATGGTCCTCGAAGAATGGGCAACTTTGTCCACTGCAAAGATTGTCTTCTCCATAGATCTTTTCTTCCAAAGCCATGGTTTTTGGTTCATGTTTTTCAGTAGTATCCAAGAACAAAAACTGGAAAAATGCTTCATTCCATCAATAGTTACCCAAAGTGATTCTCATCAACCATTTGAAACATCTTGCAAGCTCAGCCTTAATAGCTTACACTTTTAACAGTACAAAGTGAGCTAGAAACGCATATCAAATAACACGAACTTCATACTCTAACGCATTAGAGACTATTAAAACTATCGTAACCTTCAGATACAGAAGTTATCATTCTTAAACAGAAGGTACTTTCAGATTCAGAGTACAGATATGGATTTTACATTCCATAGCACCAACATTATCATTAGGAGGCTCCAGGCTGCCAGAGCTCGTACCTCAAAAAAGTCAGGTTCCAAGTGAATCAAAGAGGTAGTTTCAGCCTTGTAGGTTCATCAGCCTGCCATTATTTCTGGTCTGAAGAAGAAGGAAGTGTTGGAGTGAGTGAAAGAAAGTAAGGTTGGAGGTGAAAGTTAAGTAAAATTCAGACAAGGAAACACATCAGAAGAAAATAGGAAGACCCAACGGGAAGTGTCATAGGATGCTTGTTTCTGCTTACCCTCCACCGACAACCTAAAATCTTGTTGTGGGTACGCATAGATATTATGAATTGTCTAATTAAAAAAGGGGGGGGGAGAGAGAGAGCTCACACATGGTTGGTAAAGGAAAAGAGAAGCAACAGTAATAAAAAAAAGGAGAAATGAGCAAAGTCACCAGAAATGGTAGAGAAGGTCATAAAGTACAGGGCAAAAGTGACGCACACTCACTCACACACTATAGGTGCCCCCCATGACAAAGTGGGGGCGAAGCAGAGCCGAGCAATCATGTACACCAAGTATTTGTGATTGTTCCAATACCAGAAAAATTGAGCATCTTTCTTGAACACCCTGTTTACATATATGCATTGTGTGTGTGTGTGTGTAAAGTAAGATTTCTCATGAATCCAACATTTATGTATAAATAACAACATATACTCAAGCATTGCTTAAGAAAGGCTACTGTGATGCTCTCTGGTAAGTACCCAGAATCTAGGTAGCTTACTAGTCTCTCCTACACTCTCTCACAGTAAGAATCTCACTAATGAGTAGTTATAGAAGCCTTAGAGAAGGAGAATCTCCAATCTGTAAACAACACTAATTCATTCATTCAATTCATGTCCTTTGAATACAGTAGGCCACACTATATATAGAGCAATAGAGACACAACTACCTCCTA
>JANTPZ010001214.1:0-18891 GCA_025593235.1 Vachellia pachyceras | reverse complement strand
AAGTGGCATTTCTCGAGAGAAGAAAAGGAATCCAGAAGCCACCATGTGCGCATGGCAACATGTACACCTAACTTTTCATAACTCTATGTAAATCACAACAAAAAGTAACACTCATTGGGTTTTTAATTTTAATGTAGGAATTAATCCGGACAAATGATATTGATTCTTACTGGGAACATATTTATAATTTTTATTATTTTTTCTCAAATTAGCGTTCCTGATGCCATCATAACAATAATCAAGTAAGAGTCCGAAGGGAGAAAACCGAAGAAGATGATTTAGAGTGTTTGAAAAAAATATGCCATGTTGACAAATTTAACTAGCGTTCTTAATCTTAGTTAAATATGTCTTACACTAAAAAATGATGAGTTTTGTTTTTTTTGAATAAGTAATACTAAATTAGAATAAAAGGATACAACAACATAAACCCCGGCCCCGTTTTACAAAAGAGAGACATTGGGCACTCACTGGAAACTCTTCTTTGGTACGCTTTGTTGGAAGCTTTGGGATAACAGAAACAAGAATATTTTCTTAAATGAATCTGCTTCACCTGAGATCATCATTATCTCCGTTTGTACTTCTGTTATTCACACCACAAATGCCAGTGCCTTCATTCATTCTGTTAACACTGTTACATAGTTGGTTGTGTTCTGTACTCTGTTTATTTTGTTAATATAATTCCTTTTCACTCAAAAAAAAAGAGAGACATTGGGTTTTGAAAATAAAGAAATATTATTTGAGATACATATACAAAAAACTACAGGGAAGATTAGTCAATGCAATAAGATCTTCTGCATCCGCGTTGGGGTTTTTAGAAAAGCTTATAAACACTTTATAAAGGCTTGTTTGGATAGCCCGTTTGGGCATCCAAAAACCATTCATGCGCTTACCGAGATAAAATTTCTCTCACATATTTACCTCGGAATCTGTATCCGTTCTTCCAACGGACTTACCAAACAAGCCCTTAAACGCACGTTCAATAGTGTTCTTTCGTAAAAAGAAATAATCTCCTTTCCACATTTACCTCGTAAATGGTAAAAACACTTCACCGCTTTCTCAAACAGATCCATTAAAATATACAAGAGATTGCAATTTGTTACGGTAAGAAAGTTTCTTGAAGTGATTCTTCTGCATCCGCGTTGGGGTGTTTAGGAAAGCTTATAAACACTTTATAAAGGCTTGTTTGGATAGCCTGTTTGGGTATCCAAAAGCCATTTCTGCGTTTACCGAGACAAAATTTCTCTCACATATTTACCTCGGAATCTGTATCCGTTCTTCCAACGGACTTACCAAACAAGCCCTTAAACGCACGTTCAATAGTGTTCTTTCGTAAAAAGAAATAATCTCCTTTCCACATTTACCTCGTAAATGGTAAAAACACTTCACCGCTTTCTCAAACAGATCCATTAAAATATACAAGAGATTGCAATTTGTTACAGTAAGAAAGTTTCTTGAAGTGAATAATTTTCACCAAACCCCTCGTCAAACTCCTTAAGACACAGGATTGATGGGTCCGTTTGGGAATGTAGTAGATAAGTTTTTTTACGCAAGTCGAGGTAAATATGTGGAGTAGATTATCTCGTTTTGAGGAAAAACGCTGTTGAACGTGCTTCTGGAGAGTAAATAAGTTTTTCCAAACAAGCACACTATTTTTTTACTACAATTAGCCATTGATATATGGATTTGGACCCTATTAATTGAGGGATATTACACTAACTGAATAATCAATCCGATCTATGAATACTGATGATAATAAAAGAGATGCGTTAATTAGGAATGCTAAGAATTGCAATGGAGAAGGTTTAATGCTGGTTAAAGAAAGAAAAAATAATAATTTTTAATCTCTATAATTTTGATTAAAATTTGGTTTCTGAACTTTAACTCACCGTAGCCAAATTTTCATGATTTTAACAACTCTGACCCATAAGATTCATGAAATATATAAATTTTATTACATGGAATAATATTTTAAGTAATTAAATTGTAAAGATTGAATCCATACCGAGTCAAATTTCATGTACATCATAACCCAGTAATGACTAGTAGAGGATCTGTTTGAGAATGCGGTAGAGAAGTACTTTCACGCAAGCCTAGAAAAATATGTGAAGGAGATTATCTCGTTTTACAAAAAATACTATTAAACGTGTATTTAGACCTGTAAACGTTGAGCCAAGCATGTTCAAGAATAAGTTGCTATCAAAAGCTAAAATTCAAGGAGTAGTTCACAGTTGAGTTGATGAGGCTGCCGCAATAATTTCATAGGACGTTTCACTTGTAAATCCCATACACTCGGCAACAGGATTTTGATGAGGCCGCGGAGCATTGGGAGCATGTAACTAAAATGGCGGAATTGTGATGAAGGGAAATTGACAGGACGTCGAATGCTTCGTGACATATCAACCAAAAAAAAAAGTTGCATGGAAAAGGAAGGGTCAAAAAGCAAGAACATCAATTTTAGTGAGTGCGATAGGCTAAATTCGTAAAATACCTCGAAATTTGTAAATTTTTTCTTTCACCGAACTTCCCAGACACACCCATAGAATGTTCCTGGCATATCCTGAGAAGTTGTAGCTGAGAAGAAAGAGATAAGAGGAAAGATGAGTGGAGAGTAAATGTTATTACCCGTTATGTTTGGATGAACGAGAGAAAATAAAGAGGAAAAAAATAAATAAATAGTTGAATGACTAAAATAACCTTAAATAAAAATCTTTTAATAAATAGTTGAAGAAGTACATTATTCTTAAAATATATTAAGTATGATATGTCATTAAAAATTATACTTACGTTAATATCATTAAATAATTTAAAATAAAATTATTTGTTAAATATATATTTTCATGTTATTATATTTCAAAATAAAATAATTTAAATAAAAATATATCATATTTTAAGGTTGCAAGGATTTAGTAATTAATTAAAAAATAAACTAAATGTTAAATATATCTTAAAACTTATCCTTTTAAAAAATTCATTATCAGAATTTTAAAAAAGTTAGATGTTAAACTTAATGTCTTAAAATGAAAAAGTAATGAAAAGTATATGAGTAGATAAGAAAAAATAATTTTATCTTCATTCTTTCTCAAACTTTCCTACATCCCACCTTTTCTCTCCCTCATTTCTCTCTCCATCTTCTTTCCTCCCTCGTTTTTCCTCCTCCATCCATTAATGTCTTTTACTTTTTGCAGCGGGATTCCAGAAAAAATGTTGTGCAAATATCAAAATACCCTCAACTAGAAAAAGTAAAGTATAAAATTGAAAATAGTGAAATACTCAAACTTTTACTCGGAGTGTGTTAGTCACAATATATTTTTTAAAGGTATAAAAATAATGATGAAATGCAGATAAATTAATTCCTCCCGATCTTGCAGAACAAAAAAATCCATTAGATTTTATTTCACCATTATAATGCTAATAACTAATAATAATTTTATAACTATTGGACATGTTTGATCATCTACATTTATATCAAATTTTAGTTTAATTCTTTAAATTTATCAACTGAATTTTCAGTCTTTTAAATTTATAAAGTGTATTTAACCTAGATTAAATTTTATTTTCACCCCATGTGTCTTGGGGAAATATTCTTGTTGGGTCCCTACTTGGATATTTTGAATATGTCCAACCATTTGCATTATGGTCATGTATCGCTATTTCGCCAAGTGTTGGGCTTTGTCTCTTTCGGTTTTGGTCATAAGGCTGGCTTGTTCACGAAACAAGAAGGCATCAAGGCAGAGCTGATCATCACTAGCTCCATTTTTAAATGTTTAAATATAAATTATAATCATAAATTCTCACAAAATATGAGATAAATATTTTTTTTTGCCAGAAAAATGAGATAAACCACACTGTTAATAGCTTTTAAAAATGTAGCTTTTTGTGAATTTTGTATCATAAACGGACTAAATAACTAATAATGATATTAATACGTGATTATAAATTTATAAATACAAAACAGATATAGATTAGGAAAAAAACTAGAAAAGGTTGGGAGGATTTACCTTGATCCTTGTCTAAAGCAAAATTATTTTCCGAGATGTGCTCATTAACCAAACGAATATCTTGGGCTTGTTTGAAATGTTTTCAAAAGTGAAATACATGTTCAACAGTATTTTTCTGTAAAATGAGATAATTTTTTCCACATATTTACCTCAGTTTGCGTAGAAGTACTTATCTATCGCGTTCTCAAATGAATACCTTATCACAGATAATTCCACAGGTTTAGACTGTTCAAATTTATAGGACTCACAATACATTAATGTACGTAATTGGGAATCTAACAGGAAAAAGATTTTACGGATTTTAAGATAAATGTATGAGAGAAATTTTATCTCAATGTATATGTAACGTAGCTGTGAATCACTTCCCAAACATAAATTTTCACGTGACGTTTGTATCATCTAGGCTGGTGTGATAAATTCCAGCAAGTGAATCCAAACATTCGTTGGTGATTGAAACAAATTTTATTAGTTGATAGTTAAATTTCAGTTATTGAAAAGTGATTCAAAATGGCAATTCAATTACAGTTAAATTCTAAACATTTTTGAAAAGTGATTGGAAATTATATTAAATTAATATTTTTGGACCTAATAGCATTCCCTCCCACGCAAATCCTTTTCGCATTTTAGATAAGTATTGTTATGTAAAACTGAGGTAAGTATGTGTGAGAGAAGTTTTATCTTTAACTTATGTGTTACGTGGTAGAAATAATGTTTAACTTTTCCAGACAGGCTGAGAATGGACCGCCGATTCCGCTGGTAACCCATGATGTGTCATACTGTGATTGGCGAATGGATGTAACTCTATACTCCGTATATTGTGAATAAGCACAACCGAACCGAGCCCCATGTGCCGTTTCTATCTCCCCATATGGGCAAATATCTCGTAAGCTACATTTTGTTGTTGTTTGGCATTAAAATTTGAAATCATTCGCTCAATTTTCACTTCACATCCCTCTAGAAAACCAACCGCGCCTCTAGAGGAACACATAGACACAGTTTCTCTCTATTCGGGTTTGGACCATCAGCGTTGATCTCACGCCCAAACTCTCTCTCTCTCTCTCTATCTATCTATCTATCTACCCACCTACATTTGAATCCGGATCCTGCGCTTTCGAGTCCCGCCACAAACCCTATTCCGATTTGTCTCTCATCCATTTCTTCTTTTGCTCTCTAGATTTTCTGATTTCTGTCTCACAACTGTGTGGACAATGAGGAAAGGAACCAAGAGGAAGACGAGGCAGAAGGAAGCAGCTTCCCAACCAGAGGAAGTTGACAAGAAGCAATCGACAAAGACAACTCGAGCTAAACGAGCTAGGACCTCCAAGCCAGAGACCGAACCCGAATACTTCGAGGATCAGCGCAACTTGGTACATCGTAGCTGCTAACTATTAATATGTGCATTTCCGATTCCTGTAGAACGCGTTTGGAGCTCGATTCGGACCTGTATCTTTCATGCGCACATTGGAGATTAATAGATTTTTAGGTCTTTTTTGGTTTATCTTTTATTTAAGTGTGATGTCTGGCATGGCCTATATGATGTATAGTGCTTTGAATCGCTGAAACCAAGTTCTAATTGAAGGTCATTCAGTTTATTGATATTGATGTTAGTTGGGCCTCGAAGAAGCGCTATATAGTGGTTACTGAAACTACGATTTACTTTAGCTCTGCGTCATTGTGTTTTGTATTTGAATGTGCTGCCAGAACCGAAGTCAATCCTAGGTTAGCTATCCGTGTCTATTACAGCCGTGCCATCTTAGTTTCTCTGGTAAACTAGGCAGTAGGCCTATGCATCTCAGCAAACAACTGAAACGTTGGCTATAGCTGTATGGGCCATCTCCATTGATGGATCACGCCGCTGTTTTTATGATGATATATAGTTGTAGCTTTTCTACTTTATTCAAACATGTCATATATTTACTTTGTTCCTTACCTATTACATATTTTTATACTACCGTCTCTCAGTTTTAGCTTACTGCTTTTCATATAAGAAGTTGGTAGGTCCAGTGAGAAATGTTGTGAACTCTCACCTTTCCATTAGATAAGGAATTGAGGCATGTTCTTAATGGATGAAAGCATTTCTTTGATGTTATTTTGACCTAAATAATCGCATTTTTTTTTGCTATAAAAGTACCTAAACGGTGATGCATTGGCATTCAAGTCATCATGACCAAATGTTACTTTTACTGACAATACCTGTCATTATGCATTGTGCAGGAAGATTTATGGAAGGAAACATTCCCTGTTGGAACAGAGGTTTGTAATACTAGTAGCTTTTCTTATTTGACATGTCGAACAATTGTTCCTTATTTTTCTTACTGCCTCATATAATCTAATGCCAGTGGGACCAATTGGATTCTGTCTATCAATTCAAGTGGAACTTCTCGAATTTAGAAGTGAGAAACTATCCCACCTATTCCTTTCAGATTTTAATTGATTGTTGATGTTGATTTTTAGTTGATGTTTAAACTTTATCTTGTGAAGTTAGCTACATTATGAATGACTGATGAAATAATCAAATGTGTTCAGAATGCATTTGAAGAGGGTGGAGCTCTGCATGGTAAAAAGGCTTATCTCTTTGGTTGCACTGAACGTAAGTAGCCTGCAAGCTTCAAATTTTCATCATCTTAAAAGCCGGCAACTTGATTCCAAGCCATTTCCTCTTAAATACTCATGATTATTACATCCAAATATCCTATGATGCAGCTCAACTGGTTCCGTATAAGGGTGAAAACAAAGTTATCTGCATACCTGTTGTGGTAGCTGTAAGTTGTCAAACTCTGTTCTTTCTGCCTCTGTACAAATAAAGAAATATATGAGGTGGTTAATTGATTATTGTTTGAGATTTTTTGTTGAATTGAAATTGTTTATCTTGAAAATGTGCAATTATATCTGCATGCTTGCCATGATCACTCTGTTTTTCCCTTTTCCTTTTTTCTGGTACTTTTTATTGGGCTTAGACTAAAAATTAGTAATGCTTAACTTTTTGGGTGCTAAATATTCATTTGGAAATGTTATTACTTATAATATGCTTCATGAGTGTCGCTGTAAATGTCAAACCTGACAGTTTGGGATTCTAATTTATCCATTGTTTTTAATAATATTTTAAATTCCCTTTTGTATATAGGTTGTATCACCTTTTCCACCGTCTGATAAAATTGGGATTAATTCAGTCCAGAGAGAGGCTGAAGAAATTATTCCTATGAAACAAATGAAAATGGACTGGGTTCCATATATCCCATTAGAGGATCGGTATTTATCCTGTTTGGCCTTCTTTTTGCAGACCTTCTTAGTATAAACAGTGCCTCATGGTCATTTCTGAATCTAATATTTATGGTTGATTATTTAATGACTTCAACAGAGAAAGTCAAGTTGATAGAGTGAAGTCTCAAATATATATCTTGAGATGCACCCAAAGAAGGTATTGCCTTCTATCTGCATCTTTTCCTTGCTGTGTATATGATAAATATGTCCTAGACTTTCTAGTCCTATTAGTATTGCAGTTTTAGATGATACATTTTAAGCTAATACTCTTCTTTTATTAAAGTTTGATTTTTTTAATTTTTAATCCCCCCTCATTTGCTAAGCGTTTTGCTTTGAGACACATTCATCTTCACATTGCAAGGTCACTGGCCAATTCCCCTCTTTGTAAAATAGGTTCTATTGTTTATCAATATCAGATCCTGAGTTTTATGGGCCATTTGTTTGTCACCTTTTTTCTTGTTCTATTTATTTCTCACCATTTTTGTCTACCATTCACCTTCAACTTTCTTCATGCTCACCTGATCTTCAGTTTCATTTCTGATGAACTTGGTGATGCTTTTTCAAGAAAAGCTACTAGGGAATGAGGGTGAATTTTTGGATTTGAAAATGCTTGTGTGTGAGTTTTTAGCTTTGCTAATTGGTTGCCTTATCATCTATGATTTGATTAATCCCTAATATAATGCATCATTTGATAGATTTGCTATGTTAAACTCAGAGTCATAGATTTGTTATTTTGAACTCAATCTCTTAAAATTATATTGATAATTCTCCAAATATATCAAAAATATATCTTAAATATACTAAAAATTAGAGAGTTATCATTGCCCATTTAAAGTACGAAAGTTTTATGGTTCTCTATTAGTATCATGAGACGTCTAATAAGGTTTTTAAGTAAACCAGACATTTATCATGCTATTATTGGAGACCCGTACACTTCTCATATTTAAATTGATAAGCTTACCATAATGCAACAACAAAAGCCTTATCCCACCGAGGTTGGCGAAAACTTACCTTGCATTTGTCGTACTTTAATGAAGGAACCTGATAGCAAAGAGATAAGGGACTGCAGTAAGTCTAATCATCTTGGAATATACTTGAATTCTGGATGTTTGCAGTGCATATCCACTGTGCATTTTTTTTAATTGTTTAACTGATACAGCCTTATTTTTGTGGCATAGCAATATGTTAATGACGGAATTGGGTTCCTGTACTTTTGGTGTTTCCTACTCTCCTTGCTTTACTCTTTTAGATGAGAAAATAGATTCCACCTCCCACAATGTCACGCAACATGGAATGACTTTAATACCCACAGCAAATCATGTTTTAATGTTTGGAGAGTAAATGTTAGGGTTCTATCCTACGAAATGAACATGTGCAGATTTGTTGATACTAAAGGGAAATGTTAGTGACAAATACTACATTTAGGGGAAGTTGTAGCATTTTGTCATTAGTGTTTATTTACTGGTTTCTTGTGGACAGCTTCATGAAATTTATTTTATATATTTACCATAGGAGTTGTTGGAATTAGCATCATAAGATTTCCCATCCATACACTTCGAGCATTGACATGCATATTCATGTTTATGGACAAGACTTGTATTTTATGTGTGATTAGTCTATGTTATACAGGTCTGCCTTAAAGCATCTGAAGTTGGACCGGCTAAAGAAATACGAGTACTGCTTACCTTGTGAGTCTTCTGTCTTTAGAATATTGTAATTTTCTTGTTTAATTGAATGTGTACCAATTTGTATCTAATATCAGGGGAAAACAAACCTTTTCATATTCTAGCAATTACTATGAGATTGCGTTAAGATATTATAATTAGTCTCTTAGATTGTGACCTTGGTGGAAAATTCAAGGACTTTATTATTTGATGGATGCTTGATTTTAATTATTGGTACTTAAGATTTTTATAGTAGAGTCATGATTATCATCAGTTACTGCTAAGAAAATTGTTCAGAAGCTATATATGACAACTACGCGTTTCACAGATTTCTACCAGCCTTTTAAGGAAGATGAACTTGAACAAAGCACTGAAGTTCAAATTATTTTTCCTTCAGAGCCAAAGCCGGTAAATGTGATGGAAAACACCTTGGATATGTTCTACATTTGGTTTTCAATGAGTTAACTTGTTTTGTTTGATGCAGGTATTCTGTGAATTTGATTGGGAGTTAGATGAGCTTGAGGTAATAAATTGATTCTGTATTGTTTGTTCCTTAGAAAGTTTCAGCTTAGAAGTGGTAGTTTGGAAGTTTAAATCATCTATGCATATTTTTTGTTTCCCTGACTATCATGTAAGTTCACTTGTCACAATGTGTGGCATTGTTCTGCAGGAATTTTAATAATTTTTGCCTATCATTTTGTGATCATTAACATATCATCATTGAGGTTTGGGACCTTTGAAGATATCTGGCCTCTGACTGTATCTGCTATGTATATTTCTGCTCCTTATGGTCTTTGTAATGAAGAGATCGGAATAAAACATTTAAATTTGGAATATTAAATGACTTTAGGCAAGTAACTCGTGTGCTAATTTATGCTGTGCTCTGTAGGAGTTCACAGATAAGCTCATAGAGGAGGAGGAGTTATCAGAAGATCAAAAGGATGCCTTCAAAGTAAGTAATAGTTGAAAGGATATGATTTATTCATGCCTTTCATATCTTTAAAGTATTAAGGTATGCTGATCCTTTTATGTTTATAGGAATTTGTAAAAGAAAAAGTTCGTGAAGCAAAGAAAGCAAATAGAGAGGTACTGCGGTCGTTGCAATTGGTTCTGCACATCTAGTGTTGCTTCCTGCTATCTTACCTATTTCTTTTCTTGCAGGCAAGGGAAGCTCGAAAAAAAGCCATTGAAGAAATGAGTGAGGAAACTAAAGCTGCTTTTGAAAGTATGCGATTTTACAAGTTCTACCCTGTGGAAACACCAGATGCACCTGATGTATCTAATGTTAAGGTAAGTGCTTGAGCATTCTTATGAGACTCTTTGGCATTTCAAATTTTTCCATTATTAGCATGAGATGCAAAGTGAACATTTTGATTTTAGTCTAAGATTTAACACATTAATTCATGCCCTGAAAATTGGTAATCCCTTTCTAAATAATAAAATTGATAGTTTCTGTCATAGCAGTAACAATTTATAGTTCTATCTGTAAGGTGGGGATGCTCAGGATTTAGTTGAGAAATTGTCAGGGTGAATTTCTCAATCCCAGCCAAAAAACTGGAAAATAGCCTTGCATTTATGGTTTATGTGAGGTCTTATCAGTACCCCAAATTTCACCACTCTGCTTCATCTCTGGTCATCTTCCACTTTCAAGTTCATCAAGGCTCTCACTTCTTTAATTGGAAGACCTAACAGAGAGCAGCCAATAAAATGGGATGAAAAAAGGCCTCCTCCTATAGAACACCGTTGGACGGATGAACTTAAGAGGGAAAAAACTATTTGTTGGCTTATAGCGTTGGTTTCAGTTGATTAAACCAAAGTTGCATCCTCAAGCTCTTGATCGCTATGAAGGTTCTTAACTCAGTGTCCTGCAATTGGAACACAAATCACGATCCCCAGCCCCCTACCTGCTTGTACCTTCCATTAAAATAAAATACCCTCAATTACATAACAAATATCCATAAATCACATTATTGAATGCTTGAATTAAATCAATCAATGTGGATTGTCCGAGAATGAGTCGAATGTCCAACCTTTGCAAATTGTATGCGTGTCTCTTTCTGGCAAATTGTATAATAGCTATATGAAGGTTGCATCGCTACTGGTGCTACTGCACAAGCAATAATTTGCTAGAGGATTACTTGAATGTAAACACAACATTTGGGGCTGTATTCCTCCCTTCTCACCAGTTGATATGGGACAAAGTAGGTAGAGGAAACTAGGATCTTTATTAGTGAATATTGATGGAAAAACTCAATTATTAAGTCTCTTTACAGTTTACACCTGTTGCCAAAATTGAGATTAAGGGCTCGTTTGGTAGCACGTTTCAAAACCTAGGTTTTGTGGTAAAACCTAGGTTTTGTCTAAGTACTCACATTTTTTTTTTAAAATCTACAAAATCTAGATTTTGAAAAAAATATTTTCTTATCAAATCACTCTTTCATAATAAATTTTCTCTTTCCTTTTTCCTTTTTCATAATTACTTTTGTCTCGGAATCCGTAAAAGTTATTCTTATCATACCTTCGCAAACACTAATCTTTTCAAAGCCTAGATTTTGAATTGGAATCCGTAAAAGCTCTTCTTCCAAAATCTATTCTCCAAAATCTAGGTTTTGCTTTGAACTTGGCAAAAGCTATTCTCCACCGGACTTTGAAACAAGCTCTAAGTACTAGTATCTTCTTGACATGATTTTTGCAAACTTGTTACAAGTTGAATTGCAATTTTGGCAACGATATAATATAGGAAAAAGCTATGCTCTTGGTCTGTCTTGTTCAACTTTTGTTGGTTCTACTGGTTGGAGGAATTCATATCAAGGGTTATTCCTCATTTCTACTGATAATCTTGCTTGGCGGTCAATCTTCCTTGAAAGATCCCTTAACAGTCAAGGAATAGCCAAGTAGCCTTATCTAGGGATCAAAGATCCTCTTCGAGGTAATGTTTTGGACTGAGCCTTTGCAAGTTCCTGTAGGATCTTAAACATACCATTTACACTTTGAATGGTAGTCTTAGAGGTTACTGTTGGCCACTTCTCTTGTTTGCTTTATTTATTGAAATGTTCCCTAAGGTTCCAATGATTTGTATGGCTGTGCTGCTTGCAAATTATGGCCCCATTCGGCCAAAACCCTGGAAAATAATTCCATTTATATTGTACCGCAATTGGGATATGAAATATCTAGTTGTATTCCTGCAATTATTACTTAAATAACAACTATTTCTTTATCATTAATTTTCATTTTGGGGGACACACGACGTTTCACATTTAAAGAGTTATTTGTTTCATTCCATTCCCTTTCCGAGAAATTCTGTCAAGCTTTGGTTGTTTTATGGCCCAATTGCTCCATGGGGCATATGTTTGGGTAGGGAGTATAGGAATTTAAAGAAGAAAAAGGAATGTTGAAAGGTCTGGAATAATTGCAGCTTTTGTTTTAATACTCTCCTGTTAAGAAGCTTTTGTTTCCGTTCAGAATGTTATTTTCTTGCTCTTATAATGTACTTGTTTTGCAGTCCCCATTCATAAACAGGTATTACGGAAAGGCTCATGAGGTTCTGTGATCGACGCCAAGACGAAAACGTCAAAGAAATTTGCTGGCTTGTCTTGCCTACCTCGACAGAGATTTTGGTTTTTTATGAAGTTCAGCAGGCATCCTCGCCTTGTGGCATCCAAATTTTCCTTGTGCCAATAGGTTTCTGAAGGAAAATACGATGCAACAATGTAACCTTAAAATCTACTGAAGAAAAGTAGGAGTTAAGATAGGAGAAACATGAGATCTGTTGAGATATTCCAATTCGTAGGGTTCTTTGATTCTCAGGGGCTCTTGCCTATCCTTTTTCGTCTGAGATCATTCTTTTTCCCATTGTACTTGTACGACGGTTTATTTAGATGCTAGAAAAGGAAATGAATTTATTTCCTATTCGTTGTATGTGGTTGGACTCTATTTCAACGCTAGTGGACTAGTCATGTAATGGATACAGGGTGTCAGACACAGCCTGATCCCTTGAATGAGTTACAGTTTCCTGGACGCTGATGAATTATGGAGCACTTTCAATGGTTGAATTTCATCATGTCTACAACAAAGTTATGCATGCTTGACAGAATTGTGCATTGAAGGGAATGGATTGTTTTGCTGCATAGAACTGTAATTATAGGGTAGACTTATTTTTCTGGCTTAAACTGTACAAATTTGTTATCAGGGTACATAAAGTTCTTTT
The DNA here is from genome assembly GCA_025593235.1 of Vachellia pachyceras. Lineage (NCBI taxonomy): Eukaryota > Viridiplantae > Streptophyta > Magnoliopsida > Fabales > Fabaceae > Vachellia > Vachellia pachyceras. The sequence continues at coordinate 5,761 of JANTPZ010001214.1, read as the reverse complement.
GAAACTAAAAGATAATATACGTTGACCAAAATATATTTCTTGTATGTTTATTTTTATATTCTTGCAGTAAAATCCTATTTAACTCCTTTACTCACTCAAAATTGTATTTCCAAGTGAGTCCTTCTCATGCATATAGGCATTTGTCACTCTAGTATTGAGTGAAATTATTAATACTGATTTACAAAGAAAACAAATGAGTATAATATGATTAGATGTGCTTGGTTATATAAATTGTATAACGCTCGTGTTCTAAAAACAAACAAAATTAAAACTGTCTAAATTAATCAAATTTATAAATATCTTCTATTTTTCAACGGAGTTAAGTCAATGTCATTCTAGCATCGATCAACTTGATATGATATTTTTATGAAGAATTATTTTGAAAAATGTCGTTCAAGTGACCAAAATGAGATTTAAGTTGACTTCTATATTGTTCAAATATATTCATTTAAAATATTTTCGTGAGAAGTCTGAAAAATGTTATATTATTTCTTGATCGTGCACGACGTGACTTGTACTTATTGGTATATATTAATTGATACTATATTATCATATAAAATAATACGATATTATATATGAGAATATTTTAGCTAATGTCATTTATTAAAATATAAACATTTTGATTTCAAAAAGTTTTCGAAACAAAAAAAGTTTAAATATATATTTAGTCTTTTAACATCAAATTTTAGTTTTAATCTCTTAAATTTTAAAAATACACTTAATTCTTTTTTGTTAACACTGTTAATTTTATTTAATAAAAAATATTAATTCAATCATTATTATGTAATTAAATGATATTAAAATATAACAATATTTTATTAGTATTTAATTACATAATTATCATTTAAATTTGTCGAGCCATCATTTTTATTAAGTAAAACTAACAAAGTTAACAATAAATAACTAAAAGTGTATTTTTTAAATTTAAATGAATAAAATAAATTATCACACCAAACCTATATTTACCACACCCATTAAAATACCTAACCGAAATAAAATTGTGCATGATGGGTCCACCGCATCATGCAAGGCCAAGCAAGGTGGTGTCAAAAGCAATGATTTTCATAACATAAAATTCAGGCATTACATCACCGAAAAATCTACAATACAGCCTTAATTTTACAACTTTCGATCAATCAATAAATAAAACTTATCACCGCTATGAACTCCTGCTCAGAAAAGGACAACTTTAAACTTGTACATGCCCTCCAATGAGAGAAAAAATAGCAATACATGAACTAATATAACAATAGCCTTGGGCAAATATATGTCTTCTTGACTCAGTACAACCAACTCAGCTCGGAATCAGGCAAAACAACATGCCTCAACCAGGGGAAAAACTAGTCTTGGTAATTCGAATCTGTCAAATACTCAGTCAACTTCATCACAAGATGATCTTTCCAAAGACCAAAGCCCGCGAAAGGCAAGAGACCGCAGAATAGCGGCAGAAATAAGAGCAAAGAAGTGTAGAACAGAAATCTTCGGAACCAATACGGGAATTTTGTATCACCCTTTGTTGTTTGGGGTGCAGTGACAGGTCCATGGAGGATTTGGAACAAAGCTGATGTGCAAACAATGGAAAAGAAATGAAGCAAGCACAGAATCTCCCAGTATAAGAGCCAGACATAACCATTCCCTCCCAATGTATCCACACACAGCTTGCCAAAATAGCCACAAGCAACTCCTAACAGCAAAAGAATGAAAGTTACCGGCATCGTCTGGGTTGTCGATGTTGTTGACCGCCACATGAGCAAATATGCAACGGCAAAGATCATTAAGAAACCAAATGCCATTCTGCTCACAACTTGAACTTGACACCACAAAACATTCAACCTCGAATTGATATTGGACACCGACTTAGGAGTCCACCAGGAGTATAATTCCTAAAACAGAGAAAAAGAAAATATCATCAAAATTTTCTGAACAAGAAAACATGCAGCTATTATATGCAGCTAAAATCACCATAGTTTTGCACTATTTACATCTTGCTTCATATCAATAATTTGTATCATTATGCTAGTAACAACCGTAGAATACAAGATGCAAGATGATATACTGAATCTTCCCGTATTACACATATTTAGACAAAATTTAAGTCAAGTTATTTATATTCATTATGTCAGGTTCTCCAATGGCACTTGTTATTTTGCTTTTATTAGTTAAAATATGTGTCCAATTGTAAATTTATTTATAAACTTGACCTAATGGATATGAGCAACTTGACAAGTTTTGTCCTACATATTCACTAAAAAAATTGAAATGCAAATCTAATCAATCTAAAAACAAAGCTTATCGCTGCTCCAAAGAAAATCAAAGAACAATAGATTTCATGATTATTATTGCAATGATTAATGGTTACTAGCTAGTATGTTTCCCAAACAAGCTGCCTCATTGAGCATTCACAAAAGGAGTCTGGTTTGAGAACTCCTAAGAAAAAAATGAATTTATATCTCCTGCAAAATCCTAACTACAGCAAGGTAAAATCCCAAATCAACGAGCATATGTTAAAGCGACCAAATCCAGAACAATGGACATAGACATGGTAGTCAATACTTGCCTCCGTTAAAGGTGTACATGATGAAGTAGCTTCAGCAATCCGTTGATATGAATAAACATAAGCACTGTACAAAAGTGAGGACGGCATAACAAGCAGACCCGCAATAAGACAGTCAATGCACTTCTTATTCAGCTCACCATGTCTCAGATCTTCTTGCTGATTCTTAAACTTTTCAGCTTTAAATGATTGTTTTGAGATTCCCATAGCAAGCTTTGATCTCTCTAGATGATTTGAATCTGAATTGAGGGCCAATTGTGTCTCTTTTAGTTTCAATTCTTTCATCATAAGGCCAAGTTCCACTACCTTGAGGTCATTGGAACGACTTTGTTCTATGACAGATTTCTCAAAAGAACTAATATTGGAATTACTTATCATAAACCCCGAGGACATTGGAGGAAAATGTGACCCCGAGGAGATTGAAGGAAAATGTGCCACTTGGTTTAACTGCGCAGGCACAACTAGACTATGACTGACTAAATCCATAGGAATGCTCTCCTTGATCTCTTCAGAACTATTTGATTGATCCTGGATTCCAACATGCATGACTGCCTCAGAACAAGCATCCTCTTGGATAACATCCCTTCCGCAATCTCCTTTGTCAAGAGTAAATTCAGAAGTTAGAATTTCTTTCCTTGAAGTATCAAATTCACTTCCTTTCGTGCTTGAAGTTGATTCATAAATTAATCTAAGAGTATTCAGAGTGCTATCGAATGATTGTTCAAAGTTCCTTGTTAGACCATCCAGCTTGTCTCCAAAAACCTGAAGCCAGATACGCATCAAAAGAAGTGGCATGTAGACATTACACAGCAAAATGGACTTGCTTAATGTTTAAGTATAAGTAAAACAGAAATCAAGAGGTGAATCAGCAGTAAACATGTGACTTACATTGGCTAAAGATTCTCTGACAGCGGACGTGCACATCTGCAAGGTTCACAAACAATAGTCAAGGTTCAAATCAAAATCTGATAAAATTAATTAGCATGCACCAAAATCGCATGTAAAAGTCCATGCCATTCACCCCCCAATGTGCTACTTTATTTATCCATAAGAATAAAAGGATATTTCTGAGATATTACAAGGTAGATGAATTTAATCGCTAGTACTGCAATTCAGACATCACAATGCACATCAAAATAACACTGCGATTCATATGTAATAATGCTTTCTAAATGAAAATGCCATGACCAACAAGAGCATAGACCCCAAAACTGGAGCCAAAGTTTACTACAAACTACTCTAGTTCATCAAAGATATGGGCAAGAAAATTACCAATGAAAGATGTTCTGGAGACATCCTTTCAGCAGGTCTATCTCTTCTATACAACACCTAAAACAAAACAAATTGAATGCACAATAACTGTTAACAATAAAATCCTATAACAATCATAATAATTTATTGAATTAGGCATTATGACACAGTACAATATGTATATCGGAGTTTTTATATGCCAGATCTCATTGAACAGAAGGGCCAACCACTAAATGGGGCTTTTGATAGTAAAGGGAGAACCGAAGCAATATTATATCAGAATAATCAAGAAATTCAAAGTAAGAGTTCATACAGCAAAAAGTGAGGTACTTAAATTATTCAATGCCTAAAATCAGTAAGATAAATAAGTGAACCAGTATTCATAAATCATCGACACAGGCAAAATCAACCAAAATAATATCGAAAGGGATGAACAAACAGCCTTGCATAAAAAAGCTACCCCAGAATGTTCATGTGTAAGTGATAGATGGAAGGAATGGCCTGAATGCCGTTGCAAATGCCAAGGATATTACGTCATTGAGATGTCCTTCAGAAGGCATAAAGTCCAAAACTAGAGCATGAAGTACAAATGAAGTCACTGCAGCAACAAAGTACAAAGACCTCTCTTCAATTTCAAATACCAAGCATCACATGCTCCCTATGAAAGACACATAAATGACTTAAGTTGCTGATTGCCAGCACTACATCCGCCTTCAAACAACAAAACAACCCACTAATTATCTTCACTGGAACAAAATCACCAATTTCTACTCCAACATACTATTATGAGACATTGACATATTTAATGGTAGATTACTGGAATCCTACCATTCCTCTTTTTCGCGGACGAACATTGGATAACAACACAGATTCATGGAATAAAGTCGCAGTTTAATTATTTTTTTCAGAGGTTAAACAGTCGAACGCAAGTTCTGGTAAAAGGAATAACCTTAAAGCAGCTGAAGGACTTGTGGATGTACTCCAGTGACCCGAGAAAGATAAAGGAAATAGTCGTTCGAAGCAGACATCAACATTCAGAACTTCAAAAATGAAGAGAAGACGTTGGAAGGCACAATGACTTCTATAACTCTCACATGGAAAGACCCAAGATCACCTTTAATGGCATTACTTTATCATCATAGACAACACCCAATAATCAAAATCATAAATTTCTTCAAATTCCATAGCCATCTCTTAATGAGACATTGCAATAATATATCATGAAACAAAATAGAAAAGCGAAAAGGAAAAAGGGAGAGAAAGATGCACCTGAGCAATAACAGCTGCAAAAGACATTCCAAGAGGAAATCCGATCGCGGCCACATCGCTCCTATTGCGGCGAACCAGGACTCTAGGGTTTCGCCGGTGACACGCAACGGCGATGCCCCTTTGCGATGAAACCGCAGAAGAAGAATAACGACTCCATGACGAAGATGGAGATTCGGAATTATCCAAGGCCACCCTCTTCTTCATTAAAGTTCTTTTCTTGCATCTGGCACTGCGTTTAAGCTCACTATCGATGAGTCCTGGGGGATAATTCTGGACCATGGGATGAGAGCAATGGTTGTTAGATACAGCGACGACGATGCCCTCACCGTCTCTGCTATCGGTGTTGTGCTCGGGAACGCAATTATAACAGTTTGGGGATGCTGAGAGGAAGAAGAGGGAAGAGCGTCCGAGAGGTAGAGCCAAAATTCAAACTTCCAACATACGTAATCTTTTATAAACCTTCCTTGTACTTGCTAAGGAAATTCCAAATTCATGTTTGGTGCTTACTCGCGTAAAAACTAGGCAATTCTTGCCTTCAAGTTCTTCAAATTTGATGAGATTCAAGCAATATTCCAAATTTTCTTGCCAAGTTCGATGACAAGAATATTGCGTTACAACTGAAACAGAAAGATGCAAGAAAATATACAACTAACATCAGCGCTAGTGAGGATAACTCATGAGCAGGAG
>JANTPZ010001212.1:0-20071 GCA_025593235.1 Vachellia pachyceras | reverse complement strand
TTGTTCCCTATTTATCACGCATCCATATCTACATCATCAATATTTTGCGGTTTATAGGCACAATTTACTACGCAACAACAACGATGATTACATATTAAACACGATAGAGATGGTAATTATTAAAAGATTAACACTTAAGAGAAAAAGCGATATTGTGTTTTATATGCAGTTAACATGACAAAAAAACCTTAAATTACATTAAGCGATAAACGAATACTAATTGCGACAAGTATAATAACCTATAAAATGTCGATACTTGGGAAAAAAATTCATTCAATTATGTTGTGTCATGCATCTGTACAATACATGTATTTGCTCTTATCCAGTATCTGTATTATGTTAGTACATGCATTTCTCGTATAACTATATATTCTAGTTCATGTTTTTCCCCCTCTCATACGAGGGAGGAGGGGTGATGGAGTCAAACTCAATAGTGACACATGTAGTGATGGCAGAGAAAGTGACAATTTATCTTCATTAATGTTATAAAATTAAGAAATAAAGATGAGATTGAGATGAAAGGATGAGGAAGATAAGAGAAACAAGAGAGCATTTGGAAAGAAAAAATGGAGAATAAATTCATTCTCTTTAAGATTACAACCATTTGGTTCTTATATATTATTTATAGGCAACAAACCCTTCATTCCATTATAAGAGTTACAACAAGGAATAAATATATTTATTGTAGGATATGTAACATAAGAATCATTTTATGTATTAACCATATATATATATAACTCCCAAGAGGTCATTCATGTTATAGGTTATATTTTTAAGTGTAGAATTCTAATAGATATAGGTTATGGATATCCACCTTTGATATTGTAATATTAATAACAATTAAGTAGTAGTTCGAGCAAATACCGACAGGTGTGTCGAAAGACTTGAGATGAGATACAACAACATATATACCTGACTATGGGCTCGTTTGGGTTCATTTCTGAAATCTATATTTTGTCCAAATACTTATATTTTTTAAAATTTAGGTTTTGCAATAAAATATAGGTTTGAAACATGGGTTTTGAAAAAGCTATTTTCTTGTCAAATCACACTTTCTTTTATAATAAATTTTCTCTTTCTTTCTTTTTCCTCTTTCATATTTACTTTTACCTTCGAACTCCATAAAAGCTAACAACTTCCCAAGCACAATCACCTTTCAAATTTTAGATTTTGCTTTAGAATCTATAAAATCTATTCTCCCAAAATTTATTCTCTAAAGTCTAGGTTTTTCCTCGAACTCTGTAAAAATTATTCTCAAACAGACTTCCAAACAAGTTCTATATATAGAAATAGTTTGAGCAAACAAGTTTTGACCATGCCTTATGTTTATGGTCAAAGCATGTTTTTAAGTAACAATTAGATGTGTCATGTTACATAAACTTGAAAAGCTTATCAATATTTCTCAAAAGTATAATGGGAGGTCTAACTTTAGGCTCCAATAGATGATGTGTAGCAAATCAAATATTGAGTTTAGAAACTCAGTAGAATATAAATTGTCTATTGAGTCAATGTTCCCGAACCTTGCTTGCCCACACCATCTCAACTTTTTGTTTTTCTTCTTCTTAATGAACTGTCTTTTCTTCACCTTTTTAAATTTTAAATTTTATTATTTACACTACATATAATTTCAATTTTAATATTTAATAAAATACAATTCAATATTATTAGAGACAATATTCTTAAATAAATAATTTTGAACTTAAAATTGAATCTGAAAAATATTAGAAAGCCTTTTGCTGATTCTATAATACTTAGTAAACACATTATGATTTAGCGTCAGGTTTTTTTAACAATAGAAAAATAAATAAATGAAATTAACCAGGGTGACAGGTAAGTTATCTTAGCGTTATAAAAATAAATTGGGTTGAAAAAGTAGTGTCTGCTGTTAATCAAAATATATCCATTATCTTTTATATTTTTTATGATGATTTTCTTTTGTATATTTTATATATTGTGTATGGATAAAAAGTAAAAAAAATAGTTTTAAAGGAAAAACCAAAGTAAGAAAATCCCAATATTCAAATTAATTATATATGCAAACTACAAAATCACGTCATGCAGATATATATCAATAATATTTAAATTTAAAAGAAATAATTGTCTTAGATTAAGTACGAATGTGTACAAAATGACATTTGTCTTAAAGGAATAACAAAAAAGAACAGCAACTCTATAATGCCAAGTGATTTTACCTTTATAAAGGATAATGCTAATTTTAATTAAAATAGAATTTTATTTTAATTAGAATTAAACATAAAACATGTAATATAATATCTATCACTCATATGACTATAATAGTGATTAATATATATTATAAAACAATATAAGTGACTGTCATTAAAAGTTCAAAATCATTTGAAGATCACTCGATCAAATGAAAAAATTATTGATAATTAAAATTTTATTATTGGAACCATTTCTGGTTAATCCTTTATAATCATGCCACATTCTGAATTAATTATACCACATTCAGAATATGATTAAGTAAGATGAATTGAGATGATGTTTATGAATACATAGTGCTTGTTTGGGAACTCCGTTGGGAAAATGGATTTTGCAGATTTTAAGGCATTTTGGGAATTTCGAGATGGTTTTAGGGATTTCAAGATGGTTTTTATGAATTTCGAGATGGTTTTTACAGATTTCGAGATTGTTTTGTCTCGACTTACGTGCACCGTTTGGGAAAATGGCTTCCCAAATAGGCACATAATCATCTTAAATATAATAACTATTTCTTTATTTTGTGATCATTTAAACATTTTTTTTGGCTATTGTATGAAATAAGTAAAAGATACTTTAATTCCTTTTATAACATATAATTATTTGTTTTCCTTCTACCAATTTTTCCTCCATTCTTATTATAATTCTTTTTTGAAACATTTTTATAGTTTTCCCAACCATTTTTATGATTGTTGGCCTTTGATAAATTATGGGAGGCATTGATTTAAAATGCTTTTATAATACGTATTAATAATTTTGGTGAGGAAGAGATTAGATAAGTAGAGAGACTGTGATTGAAAGTTTTATAATCTAATTCAAATCATCGACAAATTTAATAAGGTTGCCTCTTTTTAATAACATTACTCCATCTGTGCCAAGAGGTTGAAATGCTTTATGATAAAAGTAAATAAAAAAGGTAATTTATGTGTGAATAACTGCTGGTATTGAATTGTCGTTAATTTACATTTTAGAATTTCGTGCAGTTTTGAAAACTTTTGTATTGATTTATTGCTTTAATATTGGATTATTTAAAATAATTATTTAATTGTTTAATTTTTTTTACTGAAACAATTATTTAATTTTCTGATTGAAGCGAAAAGGAAAAAATTTCTCTGACGCTGCAGACGAAGATTGCGATTTCTAATTATTAAGAGATATATATATCATGGTTAAAAGGAGAATTTTCTACAATAATAAGGAAAAAATCCAAGCATTGAAATTTACATATTTAAGAATATTTTAAAAATAAATTAAAATATTAAATCTAAAATTTAACTATAAGATGAGTCCCTAGCTCTAAATCTATTTTTTAGGCACACCATACTTTAAGAAGTAATTCTATTTAAAATAACGTTGCATATTAAAACATGGATATATTTCTCTTCAAATATTTGAAATTGATTCATTATACTATAAACGACTAGCCTTTTTTATTAAATTCAAACCCATTGATCTCCAAATATATTTAAAAGAAACAAAAATGAAAAAAGATAGTGATAGAATTTTTGGGTTAAAGTGAAATTTTTGCAACTAGTTTTTTATCATAAGCATTTGGCATAATTAAGTTTTGAAAAGTATAAAAATATATACAATACTTTAAAAATTGTATAATTTTAACAACTCAGTTAAATCTATTTAAGCATTCGTTATAAAGTTGAAATTGTTAAAATTACTGTTTTAAAATATTATATCTTCTTTCATCCCATTTAAACTTAATATAAGTTTTGCCAATATTGGTTGCCGAAATAGTAGATTTAACCCAATTTTTTTTTTTAAAAAAAAGGTAGTGATAGATGGAATAAGTGTTATGTAAAGAAATTTATTTACCCTAATCCGAATCTTTGAAAAATAACATCTGATATAAAATTTGGATAAGATGCAATTGAAAAAAATATTAGGTTATTAATAATAACCATGAACTTAATCATAACTCGTTTGACCTAATAAATATTACCATTTTGAAAAAATAAAAAATTAATTCCCTTACCAAAAACATGCTACCCAAGAAAATCTGAAAATCCGTTTCAATTATCACAAGTTAATGAACTGACATCGAGTCCCTGGCAAAAAAAAAAAAAAAAAGAAAAGACATCGAGTCGCCTTCTGAATCCCTCCCTCTCTCCCTCAAAGTAAACACTTATAAACAGAGCGTTGCAAAATTAGCTCTCTCACTCTACATGTTCCTTTTGCCTCCTTCAGCTTCCTCGCTCCTTTTTTACTTCAGAGAGCTTCCATCTTTAATTTCAATCAAAGCATTTATAGTCCTCTTTCAATTCTCTGCGACATTTATTTCATCCCAAATCTTCCGTAGGCGCACTTTGTCTCTTCGTCGCAATTATTATTTATTCCCAGTATGCCTCCTAACTTCTTCCAAGATTTCGCCATTTTTCTGAAATCTCAATCTCTCTGCTCTTCTTCTGATCTCTGTTTGAAGCAATAGTCCTCCCTTTCTTCGACTTTCTGAGGCAGGCTTACAGCCAAGCTTAACCGCTTTTTCCCAAATGCAGCCCCTTATCTATATTCCTCTTTTCTGTTTCGTTTCTCTTCCGTGATTTTTTTGTTCTCAGGTCTACGATTCCGAATCCGATTCCGATTCACTTGTCCTCTCTTCTTCGCTCTCTTGCTTGTTCGGTAAAATTTTGAAAGGTTTCTGCCGTCGCGAGACTATTCGGTTCCGATCATGTCGTGCTGTTACAGAAGCTCGCTCACGAACTTCGAACGGTTTCTTCAATGTATCACTCCGATGGTCCCTTCGAAGACTGTTTCTCAGGTATTGTTACTTTCTGTTTCTCCCTGTTTCTCTCTCAATGTCGGCTTTCTCTTCTCCGGTGAATGTTGTTTATTTATTTATTTATTTTTGAAGAACTTTCAGTTTTTGTTGAAAATTTCTGAGTTAGAAAAATCTCGTGTATGTATTGCGTGTGATGAGGATAAACGGTGATGGAATGTGAATTCTACTTCCGGAACCTTTCCCCGGAAAAATTCCGCGTTATCTGCGGAATCTGGGAGGGGATAAATAAAATTAAGAATTTTTTTAAATCAAGAATTAAGTTGTAAATATTTTCATCTAAGACGTTTTAATTTTTACCTTTTTAGTGCAATACCGTGTTTCAATATTTTGAATTATTAATTAATTTCGTTTTCTTCATAAATCAATGTTATATTTGTCGTTTTGCGCTTTGGGGTCTTTTACTGCTTCGGTCAACTCTTTCGGGTTAAAGAGGATTCCAGATTTTCATATTTCACCATGAAATTGTGAGGAAATTCAAGGCGGCTATTTGTTGGAACAATGATTTTACAGATTTTAAAGTAAATATGTGAAAGGAGTTTTATTTTAATTTGCGTATAATATGATTGGGAATCTCTTCTCGCACAACAACTTAATTTACAAGTCCGTTTGAAAAAGCGGTACATAAGTAATTTTACGCAAGTTGAGGTAAATATGTGGATGAAATTGTCTTGTTTTACGAAAAAATACTGTTAAATGTGCTTTTGGGTGAGGATTAAATGTTTGCGAACAAGCACATTTAGAATGTCAAATTTTTGTCCTGTTTATTAACCCAGATCCAGAATATTTGTTTCGTTGTATATGCCTTGAGCAACCCTCTCCAATTACAATGGTTAAATCTGTTTTAAAGAATTAAATTCAATGAAGGAATTGGATTATCAAGATCTGGTGAAAATAAATTATTTCTTCTGAACCTTTCATACCCCTCCAGTTGTCATTCTATGCTGTCCTAACTCCTAATACTTGGAGGAAAAAAACTTTATTTTTAGTATTGAATGTGACATTAACCAGAACCTTTTTCACTTTGTGTGTTTTTAATTATACATTTTATATTGATACGTTTGTTGATTTGTTGCGTATGAGTATGAATCACACGCTTATTGTAGCATTCTTCTGGCCAAAAAAAATTGTAGCATTCTGGAAGGGAAAAATCTGTGGGTAAAAGTTTGACATTTGTCATTCTGCAGTGTAAAGCGTTGTATATTTGCTTTGGCCTGAGTAATGGTAAAAGCATAATAACAAAAAGGATAATACAAAATTGCTTCCAACCCCATGAGTGCCACGTGTCGCTTGTAGCACCCCGGTCACTCTAGTCTCAAATTAAACTAAGGCTCGTTTGAAAGTATGTTTAAGAATAATTTTTACAGAGTTCGAGGTAAAATCTAGATTTTGAAGAATTTACTCATTTGAAAATCCATTTGAAAATATCTTTTACGAATTCTGAGATAAAACATAACTTTTGAAAGGTGATTGTGTTTGAGAAGTTATTGGCTTTTACGGTGTTCGAGGCAAAAAGTAAGTAAGAAAGAGGAAAGAGAAGGAAAGAGAAAGTAGGAAAGAGAAAATTTATTAGGATAGATGGTGCGATTTGATAAGAAAATAACTTTTTTAAAACCTAGGTTTCAAACCGAGGTTTTGTATCTAAAATAGTTTTTCTGAAAAAATTTTATATTTAGACAAATCCTAGGTTTTCGGTCAAAACCTAAATTTTACCGCAAAATCTAGATTTTCTAAATGAGATCCAAACATGCTCTAATTAGTTCCACAAGTTCTTTGCACAATGTTTAGATGCATGTCATTACCAATTTATTACTAACATTAGTAATCTTGCTCCTTTTATTTTTGGGCATATCTGATGTGAGCCAGCTCATTGAAAATTTCTATTTTTCTTGGATGATTGGGTTTGCAATAAAAAAATATGTTGATATTGCCTGTGATACTGATACAAGGAAGAAATGGTCAATGATTTATTGTGTTTGTTTGGTAACACTTACGTATCACCCAAAAGTACGTTCAACAATTTTTTTTGTAAAACGAGACAATCTCATTCACATATTTACCTCGACTTGCGTAAAAGTACTTCTCTACCGCTTTTCAAACGGACATATTATTATTATTTTTTACAATTGGATGTACATTGCAGAGCTGGCCTAGTGATCTGAACACCCAGTGGCAACCTGTTGGTGAGGACACAGTCGAATGCTTCAAACTGAAGGATCTGTGGGACTGCTACAAGGAGTGGAGTGCATTTGGTGCTGGAACAAATGTGACGTTGGAAAGTTGTGAAATTGTGACACAATTCGTTGTTCCCTATTTATCATCCATCCATATCTTCAGCGACAAATATGTTGCGGCTACTAGGTACAACATTTTACTATGTGACGAACGCGATGATTGCATACTAAATGCGATAGGCACAACAATTATTGATAGGTCAACGCCTGAGGACACTACAATATCACATTAAATGCGACAAATATATTAAGCAATGGCTGTATATATTAAATCCGACAAAGACGGCATTTTATGAAATTCTGATACTTTAAGAAGAAAGTGATATTGTGTTTTATATATACATTGAACACGACAAAACACCTTAAAATTATAGATGTGGTTGTATTTGGGAAGTTTTACCTTTTACGGATTTCGAGGTAAAACATGTGTTTTGAAAATATGATTGTGTTTGGGAAGTTTTGACTTTTATGAATTCCGAGGCAAAAAGTAGATAGGAAAGATGGAAGAGAAAGAAAGAAAACGTAGGAAATATAAAATTTATTAGGAGATATAAGCTTTGATTTGATAAGAAAATAGCTTTTTCAAAATATAGGTTTCAAACCGAAGTTTTTATATCCAAAATAGCTTTTCTGAAAAATTTAAGTACTTGAATAAAATCTAGGTTTTAGAGTAAAACCTAAGTTTTGAAACTAAACTTAGATTTTAGAAAGAAACCATGCTCAACTATTATAATTATGTAAGGACTAGTGTATGTATTTCCTACGTGGCAATTCAATCTAATGAAGTGACTCTTTCTCTTCTGTAGGAGTCCAAGGGAGGGGGGAGATGGACCAGTCGAATTCGAAAGCGACACGTGGAGTGTTGACAGTGGAAGTGACAATTTATCTCGGTCGATAAGCAACAATTCAAGCAAATCATGGGATGCCGTGTCTGAGGACTCAAGCTGTGACCAAGACGGTTCATGGCCAAAAAGGAATAGGCTTGGCTACCCATATTTACAGTACACTGAGGCATCTTCACCTTATCAAAGGGTTCCACTTGCGGAGAAGGTTGTAATGTTCACCTCTTTTAAAGTGGTAATAATAAGAATACACAATGCTGCATTACGTACTAATGAATAAGGACTACTATATATAATATGTTTTGATTTCAGATAGCTGAGTTAGCAAGAAGCCATCCAGCGTTAATGACCCTGAAGAGTGTTGATCTTTCGCCTGCAAGTTGGATGGCAGTTGCTTGGTGAGCATATAATTAGTTGTTTTTATTTATATATATGTACTAACTCTTCAACTGGTAGGTACCCTATATATTCCATACCAAGTGTGAAGAATGAAAGAGACTTGGAGACATGCTTCCTTACGTACCATACCTTATCATCGTCCTTCCAAGGTACCTAAACAGTTGTTAAATGTCCCAATCCAACTTTGCAAGTTTCACTCAAAACCATAATACCTAATGAACTGTGTTGTCCACATCGAAACCTTTTGTGATCAGACAACATGAAGGAATACGAAGACATTGAGTTAGGGAGATGCATATGTTGTTGTTGTGGTGGTTGCGCACAGAAGGAGATGATGGTAGAGAAAATGACCGCTGGCGGCGGCGGGTTGGTGTCGGTGCCGCCATTTGGATTGGCAACGTACAAAATGCAGGGAGACATATGGTTGAACCCTGATTCCTTTGATTCTGAAAGGCTAGCTTTTCTTTACAGTGCTGCTGATTCTTGGCTGAAGCAACTCAATCTTCATCAACATGACTTCAACTTCTTCACCTTTCACTCCTCCTTATAGATCTCTGCCTCCTCAGAAACACCTCAAGGAATTGAGAGGTCATACTTTTGTCAAACAGTTTAGGAGAAGAAAGATGGAACCAAAAGCAGATTTACATGAGTGAGTCTCACCTAACTTTATCTCTGGCCTCTCTCTCTTTTTTTTCGAAGTTTAGATTATTTCAAATAATTTAAGGGGATCAAGTAATAACAAGAGGTAGAAGGTGAGTCCTATTCTATTTTATTTGTTCAGTTCAGTCCCTTAAATTATTTGAAATAAATAGATCCCAATCATTTACTTATTTTTAACTTTTACAGGTGATGTAAGAGGTCAGGGTTGGTTAAAAAAAAGTGTACAACTTAATCTAATCAATTTTAGTTCCCCCGTTAGCATGTGGGTGTTTGTTTATATTTTCCTTTTGTCGTCTGATAGACATGTCATTTGTATCTTGCATTTCTGGGGGGCCATTCAACTAACTTTTTAAAATCTGGAGACAAGTATTAAATTAAGGTAGAATCAATGTGAGGTTACCAAGAATGAATGAAATTAGTCATTAAAAAGTTTGTATAACAAATGAAAAACATGCTGTAACAAGTTTTAGTATAGGAAATGACTTGTTATTTAGATTTTTAAATCATTAAACTCCTTTTTTTTCTTGTCAATTCAGACCCCTGCTTTTCATACTAGGAAAATTTTTTCTGTTTAATAATAATCCAACCCCACTCTATTATTATTATATGGAGATCGAAGGTTTAATCCTGTGATTGGGTTGGTGTGTGTTCTTCATTCGATCCTTTCAGGAAAAAACATCCACAACTTTTTTCCTTTGTGTGTAAAAAAGAGGCGAAGCCCAAAACTTTATTGCATGGATATTTGAAAGCTCCTCGTCATAGAGGCATAGTTACCAAGCTTTCACATGATACCTCCAGATCATGAGCCTTTTGAAGGCTCATCAACATTAAGCTCAACCCACCCAAAATGGATGATTGGATTTGAAATTGATAAAAATAGCCTGATCTAGAAAAGAATAACCAACCGGGGTTAGTTCAAGTGGTAAACGATTTGATTCAACTTAAATGATGTTTCAAATTCGAGCCTCAATATATGCATAAATCCTTGTTAGGAGACTCACTTAGCACAGTTAGGTGCAGGACTCGGGTCAGATTCGGATGTAATCGGAGTAAAACTCTGGTAAATTGGATTGGCAATAAAAAATAAATGAATGATTAGAAAAGAATAAGATTTTTTCTATTTTTAAAAACAAGAAAAAAATTTGTTTGAGGTATTTTTTTAGTACGTTGTTTCTGAAAACAAAAAAAAAGAAATTATTTTTAAAAATGAAAAATAAAAACAATTTTTAATTGTTTTTTTTGCATTTTTTATTTTTTGTTTAGGAAAATTGGGAAACACTTTATTATTCATTTGATGATCTTTTCTCCATTTAAGGGCTTGAGTCATCATTGAAATTTCACCCTTGGTATATGCTTATTTTTAAATATAATTTTCTAAAAACAATCATCCAGACATATTTTTATGTTTTTCTTTTTAAAAATAATTAAGAACACAGAAACAAATAAACAGAAAGTTTCTTCCTTTGCTTGTTATTAGTCTTGCTTTGCTTTTTTTTTTTTCGCAGAGTGCCTACAAGTATTTTTAATCTAAGATTTGGTTTGCATTGTTATATATATATATATATATATATTAAAAAAGAGTTGTTACTTGTAACAAAACTGTCAATTTTTATCATAGGCACATATAATATTTTTAATATGGACACCTCTTATTTAATGAAGTTATTAATAAAATAATAAGTTTTCCTGAAACATTTCAGGGTGTTTATGTAACCCTCAAGTAGTTTTTTCTTATACTAATTAGACTTTAATTTATTACTTGTGGGATGGGTTAATCAATTACAAGCGTGTTGAAAAAAGATTATAATTTTCATTGAAACAAATGTCTATATTTGATCTCTGATGATGTTTTGAATATGATAATTTTCAATTGAAGGATAGTGAAGATGTTTAGGAAAAAAAAAGAAAAAAATCTTAATGCCACTAAATATGAATTCGGTGAACTAATTGGGGGAAATACAAAGATCGGTGAACGTTACTTTCACTTATTTTTTAAAATTTTATTATTCATAAATTATTAACAAATGATGTTTAACAACTGCCAAATTCCCCTAGATCAGTGACAACAAAATTGATGTTTTGGTCAAGAAAATGTATATAAAAAAAACTAAAGCGAGTTTGAAATTTTTCGTTGACCGTGGAGCTAAATGGTATCGGATTCCTAATCCTGACCAAAGTAAAATGCATCCTTTTGCAGGTCCCAACGTTAATTTTACCAGAAATAAAAATCCCACTACGCGCTTTCTTGATCATTCGTCTTCCTCTGGGGGTATTGTGTCCCTTACAGTTTACAGTGAACCAAGAGATGGGCACTATAAGGACCTGATTCGAATTCGGGAAATTTCCTTTTCTTGTCTTCTCGTTCCCTTCTTCCACTCGCTAACGGCCACACCACTATCACTCTTATTTGTGTAACTGTCTTGTTTATCTCATTGGTGGCGAAGAGCTTGTGGGATTCGAGTTCTTGGAAGTGAAATGGGTTTAGTTTTAGGTTGGATTCTCTTTGGATTTGTTCTTGGAGTGGTGGCCGTCGTTGCTGCTGAAGCTCTTGGAGCGTTCTTGATCATTAAATGGTTGGGCACCAAGGCTAAACGAGATGAAGCGATAATAGTGTCAAAATCGAAATCCCACGAGGTTGCTGCAGAGCTTGATCCCCATCAATCATTACCTTTTGCAGAGAATAAGCAGGTAGTTCTTTTTTATGGTCGGCTTTGCTAAAGATTTTTGTTTTTTTGTGTTTGTCTGTGAATGAATGATCAGAAGTTAAAAGAAAAATAGAAATAAAATCAGGCTTGTCTTGATTCCTGAGCCAATTAGGGTCAACTTAAACTCAATTGCTAAGACGATGAATTCAAATGGCAGATGATATGTTTAGTTTTTTATTTTACTATTATTTTTTTTGTTGGTTTGCTTCTTTACCTGATCTGGGACCAAATAAGCAATTATTTCACGGAATTTTATTTTGATGCTGCGATCATCATGTCAAAGCAGCCGATGACATAATGCATTAAGTTCCAGGAAACTGCCCTTACATTTTGCTTCTTATCTTTCTTTCGATTGGTGGAGTTTTGCGTTTGCAGTAATTAAAAAATAGAACAAAAGTTCGTTGATAGAACGCTTTTCACCAGAGAAGATAGAACAAAAGGATGTAGTGGCGACATAGAGAAAGAGTAGTTGCTTGCAATGTAATAGCTCTTGTCAGATAGTTACTTGTAGCTACCTTACTTGTTGACTACTAACTGAATTCATTAAGTAGGATCCGAAACAGAGGTCACTCTGACAATCCACTAATTTTCATATAACGATTATCTTCCCTCGTCAATTATCCTCCCAAGAATTTGTAACAGTTACTGTAGTGGGAAGACGAGGAACGGACTCCTAATTGGAAGTTTTTCCCATGAAGCATCATGATGTTTTGTAACACCATCCTGGCCAAAACTCATTTGGTTTCATGGGGCATTGCTTGAATATCAACTTAAGGCAAAGTAGAACTTGATAGAAAGTTATGCCCCTTATGCTGTTTTAGCAGAGAAATATAAAACATGGGGCGTGCCGCTTCTATTCTCCAGTAATGCCAACTGATATGCTATTTGTCCCTACATATTTAACTACTCCATGAGCCCCAAAAACCCTAGTGGCCAATTTATGTAAAGAGGAATTATTTAGGATATTCCTTTGAAATGGATGTAACTAAAAACAAATATGCCTCCCCTACAAATTGCCGTTTTTCCTCTTGTTTGCCAATTGAACCATCAGATTCCAAGCCTCTAGGTGTTGCAACTTGCAACAACAACTGAATAGTATTCTCCCTTTCTTGATGATTTTGGCCCACCACATTGCTAGAGCAATTACCTGCTAGATAAGGCAAATGTATTGGTTGGGGTATGCCAAAAACTGTTTGGAAGGAAGTCAGTCCAATGGTCTAATGGAAAAAGTAGTATCATACCACAAGTCAGCCAATGGCGTCCACCTCAACCACTGTTTTGAGTGGTTCCCCATCATGGAATGAAGGTGGCACTCCAAAGATCTGTTTAACACCATCGCTCGGTCATTCAATTGAGGATATAGGCTGAAGGGTACACAAGTTTAAAACCAAAATAAGTACTTCAAAAACTTGCTAGAACAGATTAGGACCCTATCCATGACAGTAGTTTCCATGAAATTCTGGGCCACATATACCGCTGAATAAGGTTGTTGGACAGCCATCAAGTGACTAACCATTCGTAGTATGTCAACTACAACTGAAAATTACCGGCACATCTACTACTGAATAAGGTCGTTGGACAGCCATCAAATGAGTAGCCTTTCTTAGCATGTCAGCTACTACAAAAAGTACAGGCTTACTGATAGAATCCCAGAAGCACAAAAATAGGAGTCTTGTTTTTTGTGTCAGTTTGTTAAATTGTTAACTGGTTGTTAGTCGTGCTTCTGTCATGCGTGGGCCACTAGTCACTTAGGCGTCCATTTAGGAGGGTCAGTTAGTGGGTGGTTTCCATTTCTGGGTCTATAAATACTCCCGCCATATGTAAGCACAGGCATGAATGAAAAGTTAAGCATTGTTCAGAGATTCTCTTAGGCTTCTATACTCAACCATTAGCAAGATTCTTGCTGAGAGGGAGAGTAGGAGAAATTAGTAAGTTTCTAGATTTTGGGAACTTACAACTGAAGCACGACAAGTCACAGTGCAGTAAATCACATTCTACTATTCTTATTCACTCGGCTGGATATATGTACATCAGAGGCCATAACTGTGGCCGGAAAAATTGGTAATATAATTACATGATCAGATCCCTAATTTCCTCCTAATTATTTACAATTAAACCATAATCAAATCGCTAATGTTGCTCCTAATAATCTGCCGTATCTTCTACACTCCCCCTCAAGTTGGAGCATAGATGTCTATCATGTCCAACTTGCTAGTAAAGTGCCTGAACTTTTCTCGAGGAAGTCCTTTTGTGAGGATATCCGCTGTCTGCCTCTTTGAGGAAATATATCTGAGTTCAATTATTCCGTTATCAATCTTTTCTCTTATGAAATGCTTGTCTATCTCCACATGCTTCATTCGATCATGTTGCACTGGATTGTGGGAGATATTAATTGCGGCCATATTATCTGAGTAGAGTCTAATAGGCATCGTCATCACCATTTTTAATTCTTCAAGTACTCGTTTTACCCAAATGCCTTCACAAATTCCAAGGGCTATAGCCCTAAATTCTGCTTCAGCATTACTCCTTGCCACGACGCTCTGCTTTTTGCTTCTCCAAGTAACCAAGTTACCCCAGACAAAGGTGAAGTATCCTGAAGTATATTTTCGATCCTCTTGGTCACCTGCCCAATCAGCATCTGTAAATAATTCTACATTTCTATGTTGTGACTTTTTGAAAAAGAGGCCACGTCCTGGTGAGCCCTTCAAATATCTGAGTATTCTATATACTTCATTCAGATGTTTTTGCTTCGGATCATGGGAGTGTTGACTTACCACACTGACTGCAAAGGCAATATCTGGTCGAGTGTAGGACAAATAAATTAATTTTCCCACCATCCGCTGATATCTTTCTATGTCAACTGACTTTCCCAAGTCTTCATCATCCCCAATTTTATTAACTCTTATAGGAATGTCACTTGGTCTGCAACCCAACATGCCTGTCTCTTTCAAAAGATCTAGGACGTACTTCCTTTGAGAAATGTAGATTCCCTTTTGTGATCTAGCAACTTCCATTCCAAGGAAATATTTTATCTCACCTAGGTCTTTAACTTGAAAACTTTGGTTCAATGCCCCTTTAATACGATCAATCTCTATTGGATCATCACCAGTGAGAACAATGTCATCCACATATACTGCAAGTATTACTATTTTTCCATTCAAATGTCGGAAGAACAGAGTGTGATCGCTTTGCCCTTGCATGTAGCCTTGTGTTTTTAAAGTCCGAGTAAACCTTTCAAACCAGGCTCGTGGAGATTACTTCAACCCGTACAGTGACTTCCGTAGTTTGCATACTTGGGTGGCTTGCTTCCTAGGGAATCCTGGTGGTAACTTCATATACACTTCCTCTTTTAAATCACCATTCAAGAAGGCATTCTTGACATCCATGTGGTGCAGTGGCCAATCAAGATTAGCAGCTAGAGATAATAATATTCTTACCGTACTTAATTTTGCCACTGGTGCAAATGTTTCCATATAATCCATGCCATATACTTGTGAGAACCCCTTAGCTACAAGTCGTGCCTTGTACTTGTCCAGGCTTCCATCTGCTCTATATTTTGGGGTAAACACCCACTTACACCCTACAGCTTTCTTGCCTTTAGGTAAGTCAACCACATCCCAAGTACCATTCTCTTCTAGGGCCTTCATCTCCTCCATTACAGCATGTCTCCATTCTGGATTGGCCAGAGCTTCATCTATGTTGCTTGGAACCCTGATCATGTCCAGATGAGAGATGAAAGCACCATATTTTGGAGTAAGGGCTTGATAGGAGACAAACCTCTCAATAGGGTGTCTTGTACACGTTCTGCGATGTTTTCTAACTGCAATGGGTAAGTCAAGGTCACTCTGTTCCTGTCTCTCTTCATCTTCTTGTTGTACTTCTTTTGGATCTTCCTCAGGTTCTGATTCATGGAGTGCTTCTGGAGCTTGAAGGGTCTGACCTGTCCTGTGTCTCCGTGTATAAGTCTTCCATGTTTTGGTGGTCTCTCCCCCTGGGTCAGTGTTCTCCTCATCTTCTGGCACTATTTCACTATGAGGTTCTTCAAGGACGCGGAAGGATTCTAAGAAGAATTCTGATTCTGTTTCTGGTTCGATGTTAGTTTGAGTCTGAGGTTCATCTGAATTCTCCCCCTGAACTAAGGACGAGGAATAGAAGGGATAATTTTCATGGAATGTGACATCACAAGTGATAAATGTGCGTTTTGACGGAGGATGATAACATTTGTACCCCTTTTGGGAGGCTGAGTACCCTAGGAAGATGCAACGAACAGCTTTAGGATCAAGTTTGCGAGTGTTGTGAAGATGGACATAGGTAGTGCAACCAAATATTCGGAGAGGTAGGGTATTTTCAAGGTAGGGAAGGTTGAAATGATTGTGAAGGACTTGTAAGGGCGTCTTGTACGAAAGAGGTTTACTAGGCATACGATTGATAAGAAAGGTAGCCGTAAGAACGGCGTCATCCCAATGAAAGGTCGGAACATTACTACTCAACAAGAGTGCCCGATCTGTCTCTAAGATGTGACGATTTTTTCGTTCAGCAATCCCATTTTGCTGGGGACTATGAGGGCATGTGCTTTTATGAACAATCCCACGATCCTTCAAGAAATTGGAAAGAGAGGTATTAAAA
This sequence comes from Vachellia pachyceras, assembly GCA_025593235.1. NCBI lineage: Eukaryota > Viridiplantae > Streptophyta > Magnoliopsida > Fabales > Fabaceae > Vachellia > Vachellia pachyceras. Next base: position 3,597 of record JANTPZ010001212.1, on the reverse strand, counting down.
TATTCAGTACCATTATCTGTATGAAGGATTTGAATGGAAGTTTCAAATTGGGTGCGAATCATGTGATAGAAGTCAATGAACGTTTGGTAAACATCGGTTTTGTCTTTTAAGAGGTATACCCAGCTAACCCGTGTATGGTCGTTAATGAAAGTGATGAACCATTTTGACTTCGTGCGGTTGGCAGTACGGGTGGGTCCCCATAAATCACTATGTATGGGGTGAATGGTTTTGATGCACGATAGGGGATGCTAGGAAACGAGGTACGATGATGTTTAGCTCGCTCACAAGAATCGCAATAAAATTCAAAGGAATCTTTATTAAAACAAATAGAGGGAAACATTTGAGACATATAATGGAAATTAGGATGTCCTAACCGCTTGTGCCATAACTCCAATTCACTAGCCCTAGGGAGAGACACGTTATTACAAGATCGAACACGTTGATCACAGTCATCCAGGTAATAGAGCCCATCAAACTCTTTGGCAGTACCAATCGTCGTCCCCGTGAGTAGATCCTGAAAAATACCATGGGTAGCAAAGAGGTTAGCATGGCACCGTTCTTCTCTTGCCAATTGACTTACAGATAGTAAATTGCACTTTAAGTTGGGCACATGAAGAACAGAGTTGAGAGTAAGAGTACTAGATACTTTAATTCGCCCAATCCCGGCAACAAGGGAATTTGATGCATCAACAATTCTTACAGTGAGTTGAGTTTTTGCAGGCGTATAAGTGCAGAATAATGAAATATCATCAGACATATGATCGGATGCTCCGGAATCTACAATCCAACAATTTCCAGAACTCTTACCTTTAATGGCAGCCAATGCTTGGGAAAAATTACCTCTTTTCATAACAGTAGCAGTAGGCTGTCTAGAGGATTGTTGGTTGCTTTCTAGTGCCGTGAGTCGTTTAAGGATGTGACCCAGTTGATCAGTTGAGCGTTCCAAAGTGGCAGGGGCAAGTACTTCGGAGTGCGAGGTTTCCGCTACATAGCCACGGCCCCTCCCCCTCTTTGGCTTCCAATCTGGTGGTTTACCATGAAGATCCCAGCAACTATCTTTGGTGTGGCCAGCCTTCTTGCAATGGTCACAAGTAGGACGCTTGTTGTTTCGCTGCTCGGCAGTAGGACAGCCAAGGCGGATGCTTCAACAGGGGAATTTCGAGGGAATGGGTCCTCTTTCATCATCACCTTCTTGCGTGCTTCTTCTCTTCGCAGAATGGCGAAGGCCTCTCGAACAGAAGGTAAGGGATCTTGGCTTAGAATGCGGCCACGAGTATCATCAAAAGAAGGATTGAGACCTGCAAAAAGCTCAAAGAGGCGCTCCTTTTCAAGTTTTTTCTTGTTAGTAGCTGTATGAGAGGCACAACATTGATCTACTTCGCTAATCAGATCTAGTTCCTGCCACAAGGATGTTTTTGCAAGATAATAAGCACTTACGGACTGGGTACCCTGTTTGAGGTCCCACAATCTGGTTTTTATGTCAAAAATTTGAGAAGCATTTTCTCCATCACTGTACGCTTCTCTTACTGCCTCCCAAATGTCACGTGCAGAGGGAAAATACATGAAGCTTCTTTTAAGTGGAGGGATCATAGCGTTCACTAACCAGGAGGACACCATCGCGTTTTCAGAGCTCCAGAGTTTCAGTGCCTTGACGTCGGACGGTGGAGGAGTTGTGTTGCCGGTGATGTACTCGAGCTTGCTTCGGCCAGCAAGGGCGAGCCGTATGGACTGGGCCCACTCCCTGTAGTTGTCGCAGAAAGCTTCTCTAGTGCGATGAGAACCGCCGAACTCTCCAGCGCAGCGGAAGGAAGATGTGTCGCGCCACTGTTGGAGGAACTCCCAATCGTCGACGAAGCCACAACGGTGTGCGACTCAGGTCGAGGGTTCGACCCCTGTTCACCATCGGAAGAATGAGTCTCCTGCATATCGAGCTTGCTGTCTTCGCACTGCTCTGATACCATGAAGCACGACAAGTCACAGTGCAGTAAATCACATTCTGCTATTCTCATTCACTCGGCTGGATTTATGTACATCAGAGGCCATAACTGTGGCCGGAAAAATCGGTAATATAATTACATGATCAGATCCCTAATTTCCTCCTAATTATTTACAATTAAACCATAATCAAATCGCTAATGTTGCTCCTAATAATCTGCCGTATCTTCTACAATATCTTGTTTTTATGAAGAATCAAAATACAGGTATTTATATATACAAGTGAATTTACGAGGCAAAGCTTATTGGCTGGCTAATCCCTCACAATTAGGGGCTTATTTAAAACAGATGTGCCTAATTCCTGTCAGCTAGTGACTACAATAATCACATTATAAGTACTAGGATTTGTATCAACTTTTAACAATTTGCCTACATTAAATAACTTTTTAAGTAACTAGTGTTATGGATGTCTAATGCGGTGCATAGACCAAATATGTCTGGTAAAGTTGGTTTTGTCAAGATACCATGCTTTCATACTGTTGTAACTCTGCTTGATAAATAAAACTCAATGCACAAATAATAGACAGCAGAAGCAACAAATGAGGGAAATCCTTAGGTTTTGATATTAAGACTTCAAAACACCAAATCAAGGTATAATGGACTCAATTGATTCTAGCCAAAACTTCATTCCCCTGTGACACCCAGAAATCACAACTGAAACAAACCCTGAAATCACAGAACACTCAAAATAGAACATAACCACGGGCATTCGAGAGGCCAGTCTCTCCTCACCACGATCAAAGTACAAGATATCGCCTGCCTCCGTAGGAGACTCCAAAGACCACTATATGCCAAAATTTGACTCCCAGAGTCCTCATACCCTCACCTAGACCAGGTCGACAGCAACTCTAATTCTTCACACCTTTCTCCGTAACAGTAGGAATCTCAGGGTCAATACTCTGACAATCAGAAAGTGGCTTTCCCTTTTCTTGCATCTTCTTAAATTTCCTCTTATAGGTCATTGTAGCAAAAGTGATTCTATCACATACCCACCAGTTTAGCATTAAGAAAATAAAATCCTCTTTTATGTGGGGCATTCTTGTTTACCTCATTCCTGTATGTGCACAGAATTTTAAGTAGAGTTAAAAAATGTCATTTATCTTATTTGAAATATAAATCTTAAAATTTACTGATTCACCTTACAGTGTGTTTTGTCTTTATACAGGCTACCTTCTTCATAACCTATGTTTTATCATCTGGTTGGGCAAGTTTGGCAACTGAACTTATCCAAATTTTTCCTCTCTTCTGGATTTCGTTCCAGAAATATATACTCAGACGTAAGGATGATTCACTGATGGGCAATCCATCTTTTCCATACCATACTGAAACTCCAAGGATTTTGCTGTTTGCATTCCTTGGGTTCACGTGTTCTATTCTAGCTCCCCTAATAACACCCTTCTTACTGGTTTACTTCTTCCTTGGTTACCTTGTTTACAAAAACCAGGTTAGTCCTTCTATCAAGTTTTGTCTTCTTATTGACCCTTTATGGAGTTTTCCGAACTCATGTCTCTTCTTATAATGTATAATCATGCACTGGCTAAAAGAAAAACGTAAAATCAAATGTCAATATGGACTTAGACATGCGCAACATCCATATTCTCC
>JANTPZ010001210.1:0-19060 GCA_025593235.1 Vachellia pachyceras | reverse complement strand
TTGAGATAGTGTTTCAAAGGTTAATAAATCAGATCAAGATTAAACTGTAATCAAATATATTATATTAAAATAATAACATTTAAGTGATAATATTAAAATACAAATATTCTTACACTTTTATTGTTTTTATTAATTTCAACTGTAATATTTTGGGGTATTTAAGCACTTATTGCTCATGAAAAAGGGGAATCCTCCAAAATATTTTTCCATATACAATACAATCAACATTTATCTCACCCTCCCCTCTCTCTCTCTCTCTCTGTGACAAGCCTGACACTCATTGATGAGAGTACGAGTGTATGACATTTGAGTATGAGTCTATGACTCATTTTCTCTCTCCTGATGAAGAGTTAAGTAAGACCAAAAACACGTTTAACGGTTTTTTTGTAAAACGAAATAATCATATCTATATATTTATCTCGACTTACGTAAAAGTATTTCTCTACCGCATTCTCAAATGAACCCATTGTAGCCATGTAAAAAACTGTTGGCATAATAATGACTTTTGTTTAAAATATATTTTAGAAAATGAAAATTTATTTAGATAAATATTTTAAAAGTAATTTTTTATGAAAAGTAATTAAAAAATAATCTCATTAAATAATATATATTATATTGTGATAAAATTAGAAAAAATAAAAATGATAAAAAGAAATTAAAATATCCCAGATTGCGATTTGAAATTTTCACATTTAGCTCGAACTTTAAGTGTTCAGATTGTGATTTGTAATGTTAAGTTTACGATCTGAAATGCATTATTGGGAGAAGAAGATTTTTTCTCTTGCTTAGGTTCTGTGAATTTCTAACAAGTCATACTTAGGTTTATTATAACAATCTTCAAGGCAAAAGGTCCATCGAAGGGAACATATTAATTGAGTCCAGGCATCGACAATCACATAAGATTTGTTTGGATAGCCCGTTTGAGTATCCAAAAGTCATTTCTATGTTTACCGAGACAAAATTCATCTCATATATTTACCTTAAAATCTGTGTCCATTTTTCTAACGGACTAATAAATAAGCCCATTGTATTCATAAGGGATAAAATGTCAATTTACCTTGCAAGTTTTCATTCAGGGTGCTGAATGTTTGGAAGTTGTTAAAAGTCAACTTTGACTGTTAAAGATACTTGACATTCCAACGTGGCATGCCTCACAGCCACATGCTTCTTCTACCTAACCAGAGTGCCCTCATCCCCCACCCCAGCTTCCACCTCACCCTGCCACCTTCATCGCCCCACCCCCAACCTTCCAGGATGCCTTGCATCATCTCCATCAAGGCATCAATGGTTAATGAGTTTCATCACCTTCATTGCCTTCCCCTCTCTACCTATTCCCTTTCCTCTCTATAGTCACCATGGTTGTTCGATAAAGCCGCAAAATATTACAACCCCATCATTAGCAAATTTGATAGGAACAGGGCAAAATCACAAAATTTAAGCATCAAACCAACACCCAAATCAGTTTTTTTTTAATAAAATAGAAAAACCATTGAATGATCTTCAACCTTGAAACATTTGAGCCTATTGTAATAACATCAAGAAATGCAAAATCTCAAGCTCTAACTACAACTTCCCACGATGCACGGCTTATGAGGACAACTTTGTCGGCGAGATTCTCAGCGGGGATGGAGCTTAAGGTGCAAAGAATACAAGAGGGAGAGAGAAAAGAAGGTGCTTGGAGGAGGTAACTCTTGCGATACTATGAGACAAAACCCTTGCTTTCGAGGAAGATGAACTCCATGACTGCGGTTGTGATCACCAAACCTTGGTTGAATTCAACCGTTTGACTGTGTAAGAAACTCCACTTTGTGCACATGACGGAGTAGACGTCATTGTTCTGCGACCAGCTTCTACATTGCATTGTTTCTTCCCTCCTCAAATTTCTCCTTCTGTACATGTTGGCGCCATGGTCCGCAGTGAGATCTGACACAAGATAGTGAAGAAGTCGGCACCTCTTGGGTGGAGGTGGTGAAGAGGGAGGAGGTGAGGAGGATGGTGATGGCTGTGCTCAGAGTCATTGGTTTACGAGGAATAGTCCGAACGAAGAGGGGGAAGTGACATGGATGATTAGGTGGTTGGAAGATGAGTTTGATGTGCCATATCAATGCATGTTTGTTTAACAACGTTTAACTTATACCCAAAAGCACGTTCAAAATATTTTTCTGTAAAATGAGATAATCTACTTCACATATTTGTCTCGACTTATGTGAAAATACTTCTCTACTGCATTATCAAACGGACACATTGATGACTTAACAATCACTCAGGGCAAATTTGCTCCAGTTTGGAAATTTTCATAGCAACATTAAACCCAAAAACACTTATGAGTACCAGCAAATTCACACATTTATCCTATTCTTGACTTTCTAAAATAAAACTATTAAATGAGTACCCAAAAAGAAATTGGGTTGATTCATATGGAAATGATCAGGGAATAAAGGCTACAATCCATGGATGAATTCCACTATATGAGGCTATGTAACTATCAAGAGAGTTGGTAGTAAGATTTAGCCCTTATTTAATAAGAAGGGTTTTGTAATTCAAAAAAATAAGAAGGGTTTTACTGATCAAAGTGCGTAGGGCAGATTCCAAAACCGTATTTTTATTTGGAAAGGAAAAGATTCATTTCTTTAAGGATGCATTTTCTTCTTATCATCAACTGATCCTTACAAAAAAAACCAACACATCTAGCATCTCTTCAACATATACATTGGGTCCGTTTGGGAAAGCGGTGGAGAAGTGATTTTACCATTTACGAGGTAAATGTGTGAAGGAAATTATCTCGTTTTACGAAAAAATACTATTGAACGTGCTTTTGGAGTGTTCAATCGCTTTGCCAAACACCCCCATTGTCTACTTAGTGTCCGTTTGGATAAACGGTGGGAGAAGTGACTTTTTTGTAGAAGTTATTTTAGAAAATGAATTTTGAGTAGAAGTTAAAAGTGTAACGTGATTTATGTTTGGATTAGCGGTGGGAGAAGTGACTTTTTTGAAAAAGTAGAAAGCTTTTGGATAAACGTTGGAGAAATGTTTTTTTATGATAAATTACATAAAATGACATGAATCTCATTAAATGTTACACATTCATATATATAAATTATTTTAGCTATTTGTGATAATTTTGAGGATAAAAACAATGATAAAAAATAAAAAAAATAAGTAACTGAGAATATATGTAAATTAAATATCATGAAAAAAGGAAAATTCTTTCAACTAACTGCTAATATACATTAATGCTCTTACAAGTATAGTTTAGGGGCAACAATATCTTTTAACTTTATAACTAACAATAATACATCAACCCTTACTATATATCAATCTTTTCTACACCTGCATGTTCGTACGTAATAAACAAATTAAAGAAACAAATCATACGTGGGAACATATTTTACAGTGAATAAGCATAAAAACTGAACCATAAAAGCATCACATCTATAGATAAGCAACATCAACCCCACTTAAAATTTTACAACGAATTTCATCACTGTATAAACTTATGTGTTATCAAGAGATTTGCCAACTTTGTCTTCAGTAACTTTCATTCTAGAACCACCTATCATCTTTGATAAAAAACCATTCACTTCAATAGATGTTGGATCCACTCGATCCATTTGTGCTTGTTCAGCACAAAAGGCTTTCTCCACCACAATATCCTTGTTGGATTCCTTTAATGCATCACAAGGCCCACCCACATCTTTTAATAACTCATCGGTGGAAGAATATGAACTGGATAAAAGTGGGAGCTTCAAGGTTTTTGAAACAAGCTCCTCAGTAGCCAATGAATCAATAACTTGCTCCTTTATTGATAAAATTTCATTATCCTTCCCAGCACTTTCATGAGTGCCAACTTTAACTTTCATGGATGAGGATGAGATGCAACGCCATAGTCTGCATCCCCCACCCCCAATGATTCACTTTCCTTCTCTCCCTCCAACTCGCTGCTTCAGTTCGAACTTCAGAGTTCATACCCATTCTCACTCTTTCGTTCCCACCCAGTCTCAGCTTTTGTCTCATTGAGGGAATTTTCATTTCCCTCTGTCGTCTCCCATCTGGTATACGACGATCAGCGTAGTTGCTATTTTTTCGAAGACATCGAGGTGAGTTATGACGGCATTTACCCGCCATTTTTTCCTATCATTGATCGGTATGGTTTTGTTCGGAGTTTGGACACCTTTTTTTTGCTACCGGTTGCTAGTATGGGGCTGATAGTTTCGTTAAAAATTTGTAAGCCATTTGTTCGATTTTGCATGCATATGAGGGAAGGAGCTTTTTCGCTGGAAGGAGCTTCGATTAGCTTCTCGGTGGAAGGAGCTTTTGCTTCAGAAGGACTTCTGGCGAGACGCTAAGCCAAACTTCTGCAGTGCCGCTCACCAGGCTTCTGATCCCCAAAAAGGACTTCTGACCCCTCTTGACGCTGAACCAAACGAACCCTCACACATATATTATGGCAGGTACACGTGCTACATCCAATACCTACAAGTATGATAGGGGACACATGTATAACAGCTAACACACATGACAGATATGAATGCGTTAAGGTCCATCACATGACATAAGAGCCAGCACATGTAATGCAACCCCTTAAATTTACCAATGGGCGCTTGGTAGAGTTGGCAAGGGCTACTACCAGCATTCCTTAGGGCGAGGGTTCGAACCCTAGGGAGTGACAGCCGCGATAATTAACACAACCTCAAAGAGGTTGTCTCATCGGTACCTCGCTACCACCGTAAGGTCTCCTCGCTGGGGGTCCGGATTAGTCTGGGGCGGGTAATGAACCCAGGATACCCCAGGATACCGGATGGTTTATACAAAAAAAAACCCCCTCAAATTTGAAAATGGCAGAAATGGACAAATTTTTTTTTAACTTTAAAACCTGTCGTAGTGCAAACACATATTTTTCCCCGATAAAACGAGACTTATACAGCATTAACATATAAAAACAAACTTACAAGTAATTAACCATAACCCATCACTCTTTTTTTAGCCAACCATTACTCAACATTCCAGCATTACTAAAATAACCTTTGCAATCCTATAATACACAGATTAACATCCAATTATTTTTAATACCAAGTTAAAATAAAATGAGAATAGTTGGAATCACCAATATACATAATTCATATAAATTATAAATATCAACATATTTATTGAATTATAAACATAAACATGAATAAAACAATGGTAAATGTGCAATTCTACCAATAAAGTTATGGTCGAGGAACGTCTAGTACCATAAAGTTTTCGATAGTGCAAAAATACACATTAAATTTTAAAAGGGGACAAATTTGACAATACCAACAGTTTTCTGAAAATGGACGTTAACAATCACGTTCGTAAGACAACAAGGTAGGGGATGAAAAAAATGATGAACAAGGACGATATTGGAAGAGATGAGGTTCTTGTGTGTGCTGGAATGGGTATGGTGAAGAGCCCTGCATGCATTTGACAAGTGTTTTCTGTTTTTGGATTTCAAATCAAAAGCTCAGATCTTATTTTTCTGTTCAAGAGTTTCCCTGTTGCTGAAAGAGCCAGTTATTTTCTCGAGAAAAAAATCTGGAAAGGTTTCGTCCTGTTCGTTTTTTGGGGAGGAGGAGTTTTTGTTGTTGTTCATCATCTTCTTGTTGAGGGTAAAGATTTAGATGAAGGTTGTGCCCCTACCCTTTGAGGAGTTTAAAGGGAAAGGGGTTTTGAATTTTGGTTCTGCAGCTTCAGATTTGTTCTTCAAGTAGAATCATAATCACCATAGCAACTGTTGGAATATGGGCTAATCCACCCTTGTTGGATTAGGCCCAATATATGTTTTGGGGTAAAAACGCAAATAAGAGAATATGTGGGAACAGAGTTATAATATTCCCAATATGAAAAATTTGAAATTATTAAATTGAAATCTGCGTGGGAACGGTTGAGGAGTGAAATGTGCGGGAACGGTTATTTCCTCAGTCCCTTTATTTGAGAACCATGAGCATATGTGAAAATAAGTGCACACCTCTGTGAAAAGGCTCTCCCTCTCCTTCGTGCTTTTGCTGTGTCTCATATTCGGATCCATACTTGTGATTCGTATTCCGCGTGGGTATCTGCAGTACATGTTCGACTTGTCAGGTACGCCTGAAACCTTTAGTGGTATCAGAGCAAATGAGGTCCTGAGGCATTTCTTTTCTGTACAGATATGATTTTTTTGCTGGTATATTCATGAAAATTTTGTATCTATGATGAAACCATGTTCATTACTATGATCTATTGCTTATCATACATGTTTGGTAGCAATTTCTTTCACCGAATCAAGCATGAATTCTTCTGCAAACATGAATTTCGCATGAGTTGCATATTTTTGCACAGCGCATGACATATATTCTGTTAATGAAAGCTCATCGTTTGAAGCATATGTGTAAAATTTTTGTGTTTCACTCTTACTTGTCTGTTTTGTGATTTTACGGAGTAGTTATCTTAATTCTCCTCTTTTGCATTTAATCTGTGGCATGTTTGTGTGTATATGATTATGATTAACGCATCTGTAAGTTGAAACCAAGAACACGAAAAGCGAAATCGAATAGATAACAGAAAACTCAATTCTGGTCCAAATAAAACACATAATTTAGGACTAGAAAACGTGTACAACATGAAGGGCTCGTCAAGACGAGAACATAGACACCAAGAACACAATGAACGGACGCCGAACGAAGAAGTTATGAAGGAAAAACGCCTCGCGAGTTCCGTCGCGTTTTTCCAAAAAAAGAGAGAGACCCAGGTTTCAAAAGTACTCCCATTATGTAGATCTCGTTGAAACAAAGAAATAGACACCAAAAACGTGAAAAACGGACATCGGACGGTGAAGATATGGCTGAAAAACGCATAAACTCGTCGGATGAACAGTAACCACCAGAAAAAAGCCAAGGAAGATGATGAACAATGGCTGGCGGTGAAGAACCGGGTCGACGTACGAACGGGTTGGGTAGGTTAAAAGACCCGGCTGAAGGAGGAAACTCTGAAACGGCGTCGTTTTGTCTTTAAAAAAATTAAATAAAAAAAAAGAAGCGGACTGGGCCAGAGAGGCCCAGACCGAAAAAAGGGGCAAATAAAAAAATAATAATGATAAAATAAAAGGGGGAAAGCCACGTGGCATGTCATTAGGACACGTGGACCACACCTCTCGACGAGTGACGGCGCGTGGGATCCAGTGAGACGGCGCATGTACGAAACAAAGGACGTTTCCGAGAGTGGGCTTCGTCCTCATTTTTGAATTTTTCAGTATTTAATCTTCTCATGACTCGTGACAGCGCGTGGGACCTCCAAATGAGACGTGGTCTGTTCCTAAAAATCTTAAAATTCAAGATCTTCATTTTGATATGCTATTTGCCTATTTTAAAGGTAATTTCAGGATCTATTTTTGAAATAAATCAGTGTTTAGTTGAGGATTTCTTGAAACTTTTTTTTTTTAACAAGAAATCTCAAATGGCATTAAAACACTGTAATATAGATCAATATTAATCGAATATATGGATAAATATATTTCTAATGAAGATTCTGAGCAAGATTTTTGAGAGGATTTTGAGAAGGAACCATTTAAAGAGGACCTTTAAGAGGATCCTGAGGAAGATTCTAATGGGGAATTTGACAAAGACCCGAGGAGGATCCTGATCAGAACTTGAGGAAGGTCAAGAGGAACCTCAGGAGGTCCACTTCGACCCTAGTCCTAAGTCCTCGTTTTTATTCAAATTGAAAATCTTAAAATTGTGATGAGGAGGTCGACCGCCCTTTTCCCCCTAAGAGAGTTGATATGAATAGCTGAATATAATGCAATGAGAACGGCCACAATTAAAAACATGAAAAATGTCTATTGTGAACTATGTAAATAGCATAATTGATAACTAAACTGCAGAATTCTATGTGAATGTCATGATGAAGTATTGTGCAACAATTAGAGCTGCAAGCACATTCACATTAATAACCATGTGGGTTAATACAGTAAAGAAAAACAACGAAACTTATGCTGAACAAGACCCAATACTTTAAAAGACTGAGGAAATAAAAGTCGATTATTTTAATGCAAATATCTAAAGATGTGTTGTGCTTTAGATTTATGTGTTTACACTCTGTGTTTTGTTAATATATTTAGAACATGACTTGGTGTATGGTTATGACTGAATGCATTGTAAAAATGTGACATGTTAAGTTTATGTGAATTGTTGTGAAATCGTTGTTGTTAATTCACATGATATGTCACCTTGTCACACTTTTGATAAGTGTGAGATTTTAGAAAACGAGACTTCTAAAAGTTGACGATTCAAGAAGTACTTATATTAAATTCTTGAAAGAAAATGATGTAGTCACTAGTGTTTGTATGATGGAAGGTATAAACGTATTCGCCTGATCACAGATCTAGTGATCAAATTATCTTCTTGTCAAGAATAATATAAGTATAAGACATTGTATACTATGATGTGCTACATAATCGCTAAAAAATCAGCTTTATGAGAAAACATTTGTTGATAAACCCTGTCACCTCATACTAGAAAATGGCAAAAAACAAAAAACAAAAAGCATAATTGCCGAGTTGAGCGAAGGGGAAGTTGAATGATGACAAATGGGATATATGGCATCGTAAGGTGCAGTATATATTGAAGGAACATGAGGCCTTTGAGCCACTGACCACCGTTTTTTGTGGAACCTGGAGCTGGGACTACAGCCCAGCACAGAAAGAACCTGGAGTTATACCAGGAATGAGAGAAGAAGAACAATATTGCAAGGGTCACCTTTGCTGAGCACAATGGAGAATGACCTAATGTGCCAGTATGAAAAGCATCCAACTGCATATGCCATGTGGGCGGCTCTCAGAGATAAGTTTGGTGGAACTTCGACCACTAAACTTAGGGGCTGACAATCTAGTTTGACACGTATAGACTTAATGGGTGTATTAATCCGAAATATGTCAAACATGATTAGAGAGCTCCAGGAAGTTGAACACACTCTTACCGATGAGCAGAAAGTGAAAAGTGAACTTAACCCAAAACGATGACATCATCACTTTTAATGATGTTGTGAAGCACCTTCAGCTTGAGGATGAACACTTGAAGGCATATAAGACTTCTGTGCATGTATGTTATACTGAGAATGCAGGGCCTTCCAATGCCAAGCTCAATTTTAAGAAGGGCAAGAAATTTTGTGAAAAAGGCAGGAAGGATGTCCCTAGATTCAAAAGGGGCAGAAAGTAAAGTTGACCTGAATAAGGTCAAATGCTATGCCTACCAGAAGTTGGGTCACTTCGCGAAGGACTGCCCTGAGCGAAATGATCGGGAAAGACTCAGGTTCAACAGACCATATAACAAAGGATCGGGGATTCTTCGTGGATTACCGTTGGTTGCCACATCAACGCAAATGGCTTTATGTTGGCAATAATGCAAAGATAGAGGTAAAAGGCATAGGCACCTGCAGATTAGCTATGCGTTGTGGAAAGACCCTGATCTTAAATGATGTGCTTCATACATCGGACATCCGACGGAATTTAGTTTCTGTATTGTGTCTGTTGAATTATGGTTTTGATGTGAACTTTCATGGCAAAGTTGCTGACACCTTTAGTAAAGAGATGGTATAACTTTCCTTTCAGGGAAGTTCTTTGTTTTGGATGTTATTGGTGATTTCAACTTGCATGACTATTTTATTATTTCCCCCAATGTAATAGCTGGTCTGAATATTTGGTATGCTAGACTTGGGCACATAAGTCAGATTCAAATGATTAAACTGGCAAAAGAAGGTTTGCTAGGTGAAGTCCAAATATGGAGATGGCCTTATGTGAAAATTGTTTGGCTGGCAAGGCAACTAGAAAACCTTTCGATATAGGAACTAGAGCTGAAAATCCATTGGATTTGGTCCATTCTAATATATGCGGTCCCATGAGTGTGAGGGAAAGGCATGGAGCTTGGTACTTCATTACCTTTATTGATGACTTTTCACGATATGGTCATGTCTATTTGATCTCACATAAGTATGAAGCACTAGAGAGTTTTAGATAGTACATGAATGAGATAGAGAATCAAATATAACGTAAATTAAAGTATTACGTATTGACCGAGGTCGTGAATACTTATCTGATCAGTTCAAAGAGCTCTGTGAAGAAAAGAGGATAATTAGGTAACTAACTATCCCTGGCACTCAGCAACAAATGGAGTGTTTGAAAGAAGAAATGACTCTTCTAGACATGGTTAGGTTGATGATGGCTAAAGCAAACCTGCCAATTTCGTATTGGGGTGATGCTTTATTAATAGCAGCCTTTATACTTAACCGTGTACCCTCAAAATCAATTACTTCCACACCCTATGAGTTATGGACAATACGCAAGCCATATTTAAGTATCTTTAGACCCTGGGGGTCGGCTGCATACGTTCATAATGATTCCCATAAGTATGGAAGTTGGGTCCTTGAGGAAAGAAATGTTTCTTTATAAGATACTCAAAAGAATCAAAGGATACGTTTTCATAGGTGAAAATGAAGATGGAACAGTAACTGAAATTGAATCAAGGCATGCCGTATTTTTAAAAAGGAGAATTTCCTGGCAGGGAGACATAGTTCAAACAGTATCTCTTTAAGAGAACAAGGTAGTGCAGATCGATCTAATGATCCCTAATCGTCTCAATATATCGATTTGAGTAGGAGATTAAAAGGCTCATAAAGGCCTTTACAAAGGCCAAGACAAGAGAAACGAAAAAGACGAGAGGTTTCTGCAAGAAAAAGTGACAGGGGAAACGTACCCAAGAGGCGTTTCCCTATAGAAGGGGAAGCACTCATGGTCACTCCGGACACAGATGATAAGTCACGTTCTGTACATGAAGCCTTGTCATGCCCTGCCAAGGATGAATGGAAAAAGGCAATGGAAGAAGAGATTGATTCAATGAGAAAGAATCAAGTCTGGGAACTCGTTGATCTACCAAAAGGTCGAAAGACCATTGGGAACTAGTGGTTCTCAAAATAAAAAGAAAAGCAGATGGAACAATTGACAAGTACAAGGCACGTCTGGATGTCATATTCATCATCCATATAATATAACATATAATATAAATGCACATCCATCATCCATATAGTCTCGATGTCATATTCATATCGATCATCACAAATGTCACATCATCCTCATGTATAACAAAACACATATACAGTTCAAAAGTACACTGCTTCCCTGAAATAAATGTCATATATAAAAATATGCAAAATTTTCTAAATCACAATTTAATTTTTTTCTATAAAGAAAATAAGGGTTAGAAAACACCTTACAGTCCACAACAAGCATATAAAAGAAATTAATCCCGGTTACCTTAATTCCAAGCTAAATCCCACTAGCCCTGAGAATAAAGCAATCAAATACAGCTCAATCACCAATTAATCTAAATAATCGCAGAAGTATAGCCTTAGACTAAAAATCACCCTTCCACACTCTCCTTCTCTCTTTCACTCCCTCACAGGCTCTCTTTCTCTCCTCTCACGCTGCTTCCTCCTCTTCATATGCACAAATGGGTGGGGTGGGGTGGGGCGGGGCGGGGTGGGGTGGGGTGGGGGTATTTATAATACCCCCATCCACTTGCACGCCGGATGATGATTCATTATTATTTTTTTTCCACTTATACACCCACACACTCATGGTCCCTGCTCTTCGCTGCCATGCACGCTAATGCTCTGACCTCTTCTTCTTCTTCTTCTTCTTCTTCTTTTTGACACAACCCATCATCATCATTACACCCTTCCCCACACGTCACGCCAAAACTGCTCTGCCTTCTCATCATTTTTCTTTTATTTTAAAAATAAGGACGTTACAAGAAGCCACAAATCCTGAATCCCCAGTTGATTTTGAACCAAAATCAAGCTTAGTTTATGCAGGATCCAACTTTTGTTACGCCGTTGACGTATGAGCATCAACAATTCCCAGAAAATCTCTCTGTCGGCAAGTTGGAGGTTCTTCGTCGCCTGCTCGTTGTCTTGGCAACGTGTACGCTATATTTTTAAAACTTTACG
Source organism: Vachellia pachyceras (assembly GCA_025593235.1). Classification (NCBI taxonomy): domain Eukaryota; kingdom Viridiplantae; phylum Streptophyta; class Magnoliopsida; order Fabales; family Fabaceae; genus Vachellia; species Vachellia pachyceras. Next base: position 7,066 of record JANTPZ010001210.1, on the reverse strand, counting down.
TGTATTTACACCCTAAAAAATTTTGGCAATGTGTATTTAGGGCTGGTTTGGCAATCACTATTGAAATTTATATTTGGTTTCAAAACCTAGGTTTTACCTTAAAACCGAGGTTTTGTTCAATCAAAATTTTTTTCCCCAAAAGCTATTTTAGTTACAAAACCTCAGTTTGAAACCTAGGTTTTCTCTTTCCTACTTTTTCCTCTTTCATACTTTTTCTTTCTTTCTCTTTCTTACTTTCCCCTTTCCTACCCACTTTTTTGCCTCGGAATCCGTAAAAGCTAATAACTTCCCAAACATAAATAACTTTTCAAAACCTAGGTTTTGCCTCGGAATCTGTAAAAGTTATTTTGCAAAATCTATTATCCAAAATCTAGATTTTGCCTTAGAATCTGTAAAAGTTATTTACAACCTTACATCCAAACAGGCTCTTAGTAAAATTGCAACTTTGCCATTAAAACAAAAAAGGTGCCTTCACGGGAAAGCAATAAACCCTTGAAAAAACAGTTAAATGTGTGCCCATCCGGACCAAAACCCATGGATTTGCCAATAGCCAATGAAACCTCAAACCTCCGGAAGTAGGTGGGAGTTAAAAAAATGGCTCAAAATCATTGCAATCCAGCGAGCCAAGTCCTCCGTCACTGTTTAACTGAAGAAACCTCAGAGCTCCCGAGGAATGATCCACGCAAAACCCTAACCAAACAATCTAGGTGATGAATTTTCATAAGCACCAACCCCTAATTCTCAAAGACTGTTCAGAATGATAGATGGTGGTTATCATGCAGCAGCAGCAACAGCAGCAGCAGAATCCCTCTGCACTGGTGCCACAGCTCAACAACAATCCTCAGTCCTCCTCTGGCACCACCGCCTCCTCCCTTAGGTCGCCGCCCTCTGCAACACCAATTCCCCTGTCCCAGTTATCCTCCCCACTCCCTCTTGTTGCTCCCCTCTCCGCTCCCCTCCGCCAAACTAATCTGCCATCACTGCCACCCGATCATGTAATTGGACCAGTGGTGCCCATCGCGGCCACGCACCCTTGCGGTGAGCCCGCTCTGACAGCGGCACCTGCCTGCCCGTTGCCTAGAGTCCGTTTCTCAGATATTGCCCAATACGACGGAGCTCCGGCAGGGTCCTATGTCAGAGCAGTGGAAGCACTGTCAGCGTCTTTGATGAGGCATAATGCAGCCTTGATCGAACTGGGCTGCGAGGATACCGCGCTGATGAGGTGCGGATTGGAAGGTTCGAGATTGTTCTTTCGGAGCAGGGCCCATCTGGGTGGTGGGAAGGGAAGCCGTGGGTTTCATATGTACAGGGCAGGAAGGTACGGGGACTATGGGCTCACATAATTCTCTGTTAATATGTGTACGGATTTCGTCATGCTTTTCTTTCTTTTTTTCATTCTTTGTTATTTTAGCTATTGTTATATTGCACGCGGTTTAAAAACCTGGAGCCATGGCGCATTGCTCGGTAGTTGTATTTAATTCATTGGATTTAACTTTGTTCATTGCGGTAATTTTCCTTATATAGCTAGAAGCAGAACTGCTTGCTTATTTCAATTGAAACTTATCCCACTTGTAAACTGTTTTTATTGCTCGCTTTATACCTTGGTCATTAGTGTTTAACCGTCAGGGAGTTATGCATATGTTTTGCACATTTTTATCTTTACATGCATCTTTACCTGAAAGTGCTAAGACCTTTGTTTTTTTTTTTCGAAACAATCATTTTTCTTTTTTCTTGTTTGTTTCATGGAAGTGTGAGGAAGGGAGAGGCGGATTTCATGCAATTTTCTGATTGTTTAAACTTTATTTGAAGGCTTCGACATTTTTAATTTGGGCTGGATGATATCTGCTGTGCCTAAACCCCAAATGGGGTCAAGATTTGTTGTTGCTGCTGCTGATGTTTGCTGTCGTTGCTACTGTCACTCCTATAATATTTCTGTCTGATCCGTTTTAGGGCTTTGGAAGACTGGGATTCATCTCCCCCATGCATGGCTGACATTTTTAGGTGCATGGGAAAGGCAGCTCGTTCTACTTTGTGTGCCATCGCAAGGCATCTTCGTCTTAGAAGCGAGTAAGGATGGTGACTGTGGATCTTCTTTACATCTATCATATATCTGAGTATAATATATTTTGATCATTTGTTGACAAAAATGTACTTGGTGCAGTGTTTTTAACCATTTGCTTGATGATACCCCGTTGCCTACTGATGAGGTGTCCTCATCAGTTCTTGTTGCAACCTACTTGCATGCTTCTTTGCCAAATGGAAAAGGTGCTTTTGGAGGTGGTAAGCCAACCGTGAATGGTGAAATTGAGAAGGGTTTGTTGACATTGATATCATCGGACGCTCCTGGTCTTCAGGTATGATTTTGTTTCCCGCCTTTTATAAATATATATATTGGAAAAGCTGAGTTCAAGTGTGTTTCCTCACCTAAAAAAAAAAAAAAAAAAATCTGCTTGTCTCTTCTAGTTCATTGAGGCATGTGCTATTAGTTGAGTAACTGATTGTATATTTTTCTTTAGGTTTGTGACCCCAATGGCCGCTGGTATCTGGCTGATTGTGGGTCTGGTCCTGGGGATCTTTTGTTGCTGACAGGCAAGGCACTTAGCCAAGCCACTGCAGGTCTTCGTCCTGCAGCATCATACAGAGCTATTCCTGATTATTTTCTAGGTGTTAACAATGGAGGAAGGTGCATAATATTCTTTTTGTCCTTTTTTTGTTGTTTTGATATATTAATTTTGTAATAAAATACGATTGTTTTTAATCAATTTATTCTGGGTTCTCTTTGAGCTTTGTGATTGCAGGACATCTCTTGCATTTAGACTCACGCCACAGGGCAATGCTATATTGGATTGTTCTCCAATTGCAGCTGCTGGACATGTTATTCCCCAAAGCTATGTTCCAATATTAGTAAGCCAATTTATGGATGACCTTTCTGCTGAAGAAGTGATAGGCAGCCGATCCTTTCATACTTATGTAAGATCTCTTTCCTAATATCCAGATTTTTTCTTTTGGAGAGGGCTCCTTGCCCTACTTGGATATCCATCAAAACCTAAATGACTTAACTGCTCATGTGCCAATTTAGGTTCTCTTTTCTATTAATATCCAGATTGGGTCTTTTGGGGGAGGGCTCATTGCCCTACCTGGATATCCATCAAATCCTAAATGGATTTACAATTTCTCATGTGCAAGTTTAGGTTTTTGTTTGGAAGATTAAGGGAAAACATATGAAAAGCTCTTTGCCTAACAGCTGGATTGTGATTGACCCGCCTTTGCAGCTTGAAGTCTTGAACACTTTCCTGAACTGCAGAATTACCTTGCGCAAATTTATACATTGTTGCGGCTGGGCTTTCTCTGAATTTTGAACCAACCATTACTTGTATTATTGTATTTATGACTTATTGTAAATATATTTTCTTTTTAAACTTGTCAGTTTTAGACTGTCTGGCTTGTGCCATTGAAGCCAACAGTTCAGATTTTATTATTTTTCACAGCATTTCTCAGGCTTATCAGCTAAGCTCTTATGTATCTAGTGGCTTTAAAATTTGCATATACCTTTAGGTGAAACTTTTCTCTCATACAATGGTTAAACATCTGCATTTTTAACTTAGGTTGCTGGGAACAATGTGAATAAGGAACAATCATTGAGAAGTGTTCTGTCAGATCCTTTGTCGTAAGTTGAATTGCAAATCTTGATTTGGCTGTTTATCTTTCTATGAAAAAGGATCCTGTTACATGGAAATGAGGCTTTTCTTTATTTTCTTTCCTCAATATTACAATAGAAAAATGCATATTTTAGCACCTACTAAGATCCTTCTTTATTCTGATGTATCTACTGCTTTCCTCTTTCTTTATGTTCATTAGTGGTGCATTCCTTGAAGATGCCATGCTTGTCTCGTGTGGGCATTCAGTTGGTGGTCTCATGCTAAGGAGAGTTATGGAAACTGTAAGTAGTATATCCATCTCACCAAAACTATCAAGTCTTGTTATCGATTTAGGTTGAATATTTGCATTAAGAAATGATCGCTCACAGCTGATGAAAGTGACAGCTATGTTGTTCCAGAAAATCTGGTGGCTTAATGAACGTTATTATTTTGACAGCAAGTTTTGGAATTATCCTGAGGCTTGTGGGATTATGAAACTCTAGATTTTGAAGGCGTGTTTTTTGTATCAAAGAAAGATGGAGGGGTTAATATGGGGAGTGGACTATTGGCTTAACATTAGACTTCATGTCAGGATATGTACAATACTGTGAGCAGGTTATAAATTTGATGTATTGAAGGCTTGATTGATGGACCGATATTTAGCTTCGTTGATAAGAATTCAAGAGGCAGTAGAGCCAAGTAGTATCTGAATTTCTCCTACAGCAATAAGGGGAAAAAGAAGGAAAATAAAATAGAAGTGAGTATGTTAGCTTAAAAAGCGAGATTCCTTCTTTTAATCCATATAAGACACCTCGTTAAATAGCCTTGAGGTGAAACCCATAGGAAAGCCAAAAATCCTTATGCACTATGTTTTGCTATTTAATCTGATACATAGATCAGAGTCAGAAAATCCATTAGGCATGCACCAGCATAATACTCTTTTGGGCCTATAAATATTAGCTGAGTTCATTTACCCCAAGGCTATTTAATAAAAATCCATGTGCACTATGTTTTGCTATTTAATTTGATACTAGATCGGAGTCAAAATATTCATTAGGTACACATCAGCATAATCCTCTTTTGGGCCTATAAACATTAGCTGAGTTCATTCACTTCCCTGGATTCAGGCCCTGTTTTCTCAACTGGAACTGTTGGAATTCCCTGCATACAGTAAATTTCTAGTTGCATACCTTTTCTTCTGTTGGAAAGCCATGTATCTTTCTCCTTATTTGGGTTGTACTTGTTTTGTCTCATCTGTATTACCTTTGTACCATGGAGTTGTAACTTTTAGATGGGTGATACAAGAATCATAATTGCAATTATTGTTTCCATCACAGTCAAGGTGTACTCTCTGCAATACAAATATTGAGACCAGTTCTCTGATCCCCAATTTTGGTACCTCCCATTTACTTATTTCCTTATCATCTTTATTCTCCTTGTTTTTCACACCGCTATAGACTCCTTAGTTCTGCTTGATCATGGCACATCTTTTCTGATACAGTTGCTTTCTTGTCGTCATTTAACTTTTTTTTGGTTTATTTTAAATTATTCTTGAGATAGACTGATCTCCTCCACAGCTCTAAGAGCAGCAGCCACGGCAGTCAAGCATGAGGATGATAAAAGGTTATTTCATAATGCTGTTCTCCGAAAGCGCAGGAAAGAAATGGGTCACCAAATGGATTCATTGAGAAGAACAAACAGGGTAGATCACATAATTAGCTTGCAACTGTTGTTATTCTGAATCTTAGCATGTGTGTGTGTTAGAATTTGAGGGTAGACTCTAATTGCCTGAGGTTACAAGAGGGATTTAACCCGTGACCTCCAATTTACAAGTGAGCTTTCATGCCACTACAAGGCTATTGGCTGAATCTTGGCATACTGTATATGGTGGAATATGTGACAAATGTCATTTTCTCTTCAAGTCAAATATTGCTTCCATGGAAGCAAGATAGCTGATTTGCTTTTCATGAGTACAAGCATTTTAATAAGTAAGCTTCCTGCTGGATACAGTCTTTCTAGAATTGCCATGGACCTCTAAACTATAAAATCTTTTTGAAGCTGCTACCTTTTTTTTCACTTGCATGGTATTGGAGTGGTAGTACTGCATGTAGTATAAGCATTCATTTATAATTTGGAACTTCTTGTGGATAAAACATTTCTCAATTATTGATATTGAGTTTCCCGCTGAACAACTTATGCATGCTTATTTCTTTTACCTGAAAGGCATGTATACCTTGATTGTTCAGGAAAATGGAGATGTTACTGGTGATGATGGATCCAACCGGGGGGTGCAGTATCCATTCTCAGTAAATGAGAAGGTGATAATTAAGGTGAGGCGTCTATTTATTTTTTTATGAGATCAATTTTGGGCTATCTACTGTGTTGGTTAATCTGAGACACTGAATAAATTTCCACCTACAGGGTAATAGGAGAACACCAGAAAAATTTGTTGGCAAAGAAGCTGTCATTACATCTCAGTGTCTTAATGGCTGGTGAGTTGCCTTTTTTTGTTGTAAAAATAAATTATTGGGAGGCAATTTTGTTGTACATAAAGTCGTGGTGTTTCTTGCGCTTTGTAACTTACTTTATGATTTGTTCAATTAATGGGATGCAAAGTTCTTTCCCGTTTTTTATGTTTATGCCCCTTGTGGAAGTCAGTGTAAATGCAGAAGGGAAATCAGCTAATAGAACCTGCTTCATGGTTTGGAATCCCAGGATAGAACAGGGTACTTGGTTAGATTTATTCATATGAAATCTAAAACAATGTTTTTTACATGATTAAGTTCCAAGATAAAGATACTCTTTTTTCTTTTTTCTTTTTTTGCGTGCGTGTGTTTGGGTGGGGATGTGAATGAGGGGAAGACAGATTGGGAGAATGAAAAAAATCATTTAAAAGAGGCATAGATGGTTCAGAACTTTCAGATTAATTGAATTATTTACTTGATTTCCTCGGGGATGATTGAGGTTCTTAGGATTCTTGTTAAAGCATTTGAAAGAGGCATAGATGGTTTAGAACTTTCAAATTAACTTAATGGCAATGTACTACTGCTGCTATCATTTGCAGTCGTACTGATATTGCCTTCATAAGGTTGTGCCAAATATTTATTCCAAGAATGGCTTGGCCCACAAACATATCAGGCGCCAAGTTAGGGAAGATGGTTTATAGTGACTTACCAGCACGTGCGTGTTACATGTTAAGTTCGGGAAATTTATCATAATTCTTTCAAACATGTTTTTGAACTTTGCGGTGTGTGCCTTTGATGAAAGGTATGTTTACATAAAATGTCGTTCATGCAGGTACTTGCTTAATATTATTGGAACTGGGGAGATTGTGCGCTTGCAATACCGTTCTCTTAGGAAGCTATTGAACTCACCAGCGATAGAGGACCAATCGCGGCCAATTCAAAATAGCGGCTCTTAAAATATCT
>JANTPZ010001209.1:0-23257 GCA_025593235.1 Vachellia pachyceras | reverse complement strand
GACTCGGAGAACTTGAAGATCTTCTCTCTGAGGACTGGTGCTGGTGGGGCCTGCTTCACGTCACCGTTGGATTTAGCAGCAAGAGGATCCACTGATGGGAGTGTGAGGTCGAGCTTAACGCGCGTGTTTCGCGCCTTGGTTCGTTCAACGAACGGTGATGCTGAAACGGAAGGCGCGCCGGAGCAGATCGCAGCCCACGAGCTCATGAAGTGCCACGTGGACGTTCCATCAAGGACGGCATGGTTGAAGGCGCATCCCATCGCTAATCCGTCTTTCAGCTTGGTCAACTGTTAGTTAATGACGAGACAGCCCCATATATTGTTATGGATAAGCATATTCAGAATAAGCAATCAGATTCAACTAAAACTATAATAATTTGGATTGATTAATAAAAACATAAAATTAAAACCAAGTTGTCTCAGAATTTTGGCTAGATTCTGTGACAAGGCAATTATCTGTGAAGTTGCAGAGGCAAAAGTCTGAGATTGCCCCCACCAAGTTGCCTGAAGAGTTAAATTGTGGAACGGGGAACTATAAAAACGAGATGCTACCACCTGTTGATATCATTAATAACTTTCAGAAACAATACATTCATTAGTCATTATGAGCATTACTTACTAGCCTCCACCCACCAACGTGACATCATACCATTCCTATAAAACCACATCGAGGTCTAACATTGGAAAAAGCATAACACATTCATGTGCATTCTCGTTCATGTGATATTCTATCTCCCGCTTATTCATCTCAGGGAAACCAAAAGGAAATTGAAAGATAATATGATAATCTGTTCGTCTCTTTAGATGCTTTTATTGTCATATCATCATCCACTCATAAAAACAGGGGAATCCAAAACAGAGCAGGTAATGTCCAAAATCTGGAAAGTTGAATCTCAAATTGAATTTTTCCCTTCCAGCCATTTCTTCCGTTTTTCTTTCACACATTCAAAGAACCATTCCTCTGTTCATATGATTACTCACCAAGGAAAAAAAACAGAGCAATCCAAAACAGAGGAATTCCTAATCTTCTTATAAGTTCCTCAAACGTTATTTGATGCCCCAAACTTAGCACTTCCTGAGTCACACCAGCCTGAACTTGATACAAGATTCAATTGACATTTTATTTTAAAGGTTAAAATGCTAAATATATTAATTAAAAGTATTTATTTATACGTATCTTCATGTTATATATAAATTTATAAATTACTCAAATAAGGAGCAACTCACATTGAAAAAAAAATCAAACAGTGGGCAAATTAGCTATAAAAGTTACCTGAATGGCCAACAGGGGCCTATGCATGCCCTCCAAGTTGAGGATCCCAGTATAAGGAATAAGTTCCTTCAAACTGCTTGTGCTCTCTGCAACAGTTAGATCCGCCACTGAGACATCAGCCTCGGCTTCGGCTTCAACGACCTCGACGCCAGCAACACAGCCGCCATCTTCTCCGTCGTCATACTCAACCCTGAAAACACCTTCTTCATCCTTCCCAAGCTTGCCGGCGAGCTGATAAAACTCCTCCAGCACCACACTGAGGCCTTCTTTGAGCTTCTTCACCATCTCCTCGTAGTTGTCGCCTTTGTAGAAGAGAAGCTTCTGGTTGTAGTAGAAGGCTAAGTATGGAAGATCGAAGGTGACGAGCTGACACTCCTTCCTGCCCAGCTTCTTGTTGGGCTTCACATGGCTTTTCCCTAAGATCTTCAGCTTCAAGAGGTCTGAAGCCATTGGGTTGTTGCAGAGGCAGAGATGGTTAAGGAATTAATGGTGGTGTTTGAAACTGAGTAGTGCTGTGCTGTGATGAGGTTGATGTGAAGAAAAAGAAGAGGAAGAGGTCGGTATTTATAGGAGGTATAGTCCCTCAAGTACTAGTTTAAGAGGACCGGTTCATAAGAAGTCGATGAGGTGCTAATTTATTACATCTGCAAAAAAACAACTATTTAGATCTAATTTTTTTATTTTTATCAAAAAAATTATTTTAATAGGTATAAAATCTAAAATAAAATTAACTTTTAACTATCATATTAATATAATGATTTTTTAATAAAAATTTGCTATTTTAGTGAACTATCTAGAATTAAATTTAAATGATCTAGATTTAATGGAGGCAAGAATTTAGTCCAAAGAAGTGAGAGGAATTCATTGGCTCTATGAGAGCGGTTGGGACCAATTAATAACCATCATACTTAGTTACGGGGCGGTTGAGGGCCTTGAGCCTGTCAAATTTGCAGCTACTATTTCTGGTAATCAATTTCACTCTGTTATCATTATTATATAATAATAATAATATTATTATTATTAAGTAGTCATAAAAGCTTTCTATAAGAAATAAATAATCTTTTACATAGACTAAAAAAACAGTTAATATCGAAAAATATGTCTGGAATTTATTTTTTTAGGAAAGTGTCTTGTTAATTGTCAGACATTGTGGTGTATATTTAGTGATAATACTTAATTATGATCATTATTAAGGGTCAAAATGATTTTATAATAAATACGAAGAATAATGGGTAGTTGTCACATGTATTAAAGCTTAACAGAACAGAGAGAGACTCAAGTTTACTTATTGTTAAGAGGTTAAACTTGTTTGGGAAAACCCCAAAATCATTTTAGAAAACATTTTGTAATCTTCTTACACTAGTGTTTATCTAGGGAAGTTAAGAGGTTAATAAAATGACCACTATTCTCCAGATCTTTAATCATCTTACACTGCTGTTTAGCGAGGGAAGTGAGAGCTTGAGGGAGGTGTTGGGTATGGTGGGAGAAGAGAGGTAGAGTTGACAATCAGGAAGAAAAAAGATTAAAAAGGCGAGGAACTTTCTCTTTCCATTTCTTACGTGTATTTCCTACGTGGAGGTTAACATTACCTGGCAGGTGTCCGTCTTCGATTCCGTCTCATCAGGATAAAATTGCTACTATTTTGAGACTTAATTAAACCCGAAAAACTTTCGAAACATAATTAATCAAGATGTGATACTTTCGAAATAAAATTGATGTTCTGGCAAAAAAAAAAAAAGAAATAAAATTGATGCTCAACCCTAAATAAAATTATGTTAGGTAAAATACAAGAATGATGTAACAGCTGAAAGGATAATTTCGTGGAGCAATGTGCTGTGGTATTTGCTGTAGAAACGGATACAGGCAGTACAATTAGATGGCGCCGGGCCTGTTTCGAACAATTTTGGCACTCCAAACGCTCAGTCAACAGTTGCAGTTGAGCGTTTGTGACACAGTTCATTTTTTTCCCCATTTGACATCACTTTCTACGTTAAGAAGCTTTTCTTCACAAGTGACTTATGGAGATAAGCTGGAATGAGCTACTTCTGGTGGCTGGGAGAACTTACTGTTGACTTTCTCTCTCTCAGACTCTCATGCTTTCTCCTCTTTTCCTCTTTACTCTACAGGTCCTCCTCTTCCTTTCTGCACCGCGTTCTCTGTAGACATACCAAGTTAAGCGTCGCCAGCCATCATCTCGAAGTTTCTCTATAGACGGACCAAATTGGGGGAAGGGAAAAGAAGGGAGAGGAGATTGACCATCCCCGGCCATCGTCTCGAAGTCTCTCTGCCTCTTCTCTGGGCAAAAGATGGAAATTATTGGCAAGAATCAGAGAATGGAAAGATCACTGGCTAGCTACACCCTCTTACCTCCAATTTTCGGAGATACTCATAAATATCAGAAACATAAGGAACAACCAATTGAGGATCATCAGTGTTGTTGAAGTTGGACGGTGGTGTCACGGTTGCGGGTTGCACTTTTTTGAGTTTCCTCTTGACTCTGCTACTTTTCTCCCTCTGAACCTCCACCCCACATCATCATTTCTCTGGCACGACAACATTTGACAAGTTGGTGAGCTCCCCCAAGACCACACGCTTCTTGTTGGCAACATGCAGTTGTTCAACAATGGCCGTGCCGGCCCTCTTCTTGGCTGCCCAAGGGGCCTTCCGGCAGTTCTCTTGATCGGACATGGTGGCAAGAACGAGTTTCACGATTGAAGAGACAGAGAAGGAGGAAATAAGAAATAACGAAGACTCCGACACCTACATACTCTCCAATTTCGCTTCCGTAAATCCCAGAAACCATGCCCCCGTCGCCGCACCCTCTCCTGCTGATAAACCTTGGACGATGACGCACAGGACTCAAACAAAGAAGGGAGAGGAAAAGTTAGTAGTGAAAGCGGGATGCAGCTTTTGATCGTTTGCATAATTTTAATGTAATTTTCATAATTCATATTTTTAATTTTAATTTTGGAAAAAAAGTTACTTATTTCATTGTATTCCCAAACACATTCACTTTTACAAATAAATTACTTCTTCCACCGTTTTCCCAAACACAAATAACTTTTACAATTTGACTTATTTTCAATCGCATTTCTCCATAAATCTTTTTACAAGTAAATTATTTATCTCACCGCATTCCCAAACGAACCCGCTATGATCCATCAAGCAATATAAAGGCAAGGAAGTATAGATAATATTTTTGTTAGGTGTTTATTAAAAATACTACATCAAATCTAAAATTCTTCATGATTTATATAATATAGTGAATTATACCGCATGAGAATAAAATCGACACCATGATAAATGAAAGGTAAAATCGTACGTAGATGTAAAAATTTAATAATATAACTTATAATAATATAAGAAATTGTTCCTTTTTTTCCTTGATAGAAGCGAAGGAGTATATTATATATAATATATATTCCCCCATCTCTCAAATGCAGGATGCTTTTTGAAAGAAATTTTTAATTTGTAATATAATTTGCTTTTTGTCAACACATAATATAAGTCATTCGGTTGGTTATTAATGGACTTTTTCTTAAATATGATCTATATTACAATTTATTGGGAAACACTTAAAATGTTCTTAAATACGTGTAAAATTGATAAAACGTTTCTTTTCTCAATGAAAATAATAAGTAAAACACATATTCTAAGCTCTCACCAAATAGTTACTGTTTGATGTATTTATAATATTAAGAGGAAGGAACAAGGGGGAATGTTTCCAAAAAACCTTCTTGGGCGTTTGGGGTGGGGGGCATAAATGGTATAGTCGGTGAATAATAATTACAAACTGGGTGAAATGATAATTGATGAGGCTGCGACATTTCTTAGAACTTGATGGATCCATTCATATTAATGGCTTGCAGCTGTATGTGTATCAGGGAAAATTACACATTCAGCCTTAACTTTTAATCTCAAAGGTGAAAGCTTTGGGGATTAAATAATGTTGGTAAGAATTAATGGATTGGTTTTATGTATCTTATTTCAGAAGTGTTATTAATGGGTACATTGTTTGAATTGGGCATTACCATTATCTCAGTTAACCGCACGTGTGGGGAAATTAAGCCTTTTCAATTGTGATATTTATTGAGAAGCTAATCATCAACTGATTGTGATTGGATTAATTACACAAAACAGCTTCCTGAAACAGAGAGAGACAGCAATTGTTCATCTTCTCAATTGTCTTGTCCTTCCTTGAATTAAAAGCTTGCATTTCTAATTGCTCAGTTTGTATTAGCGATATAAGATACTTTTCTAAGGTGATGCATGATTTATGGGGTAAGCATATGATAGATGTTTTATCTTAATTTAAGTGATTGTACTTTTCTAACGCTATGATAAACATGATCAATGGATATTGGTAATATACTTATTTTTCAGTAACTAAGTATAAGGGCTAAACAGGGGTATATAGAGTGATTAAGGGTTCGTAGAGTGAATAGAAGCATAAGAGATGTCAAATGTGTCGTTTTACAAGCAAAGAAAGAGTAAGGGCAAAATGATCATTTTGAAAAAAAAAAGTTAAAGACGTTTTGGTAATTTTGACTAAAATACTAGAAGATGACCACGAGCACCAGAAGTTAGAGAAAAAGTCACCAATCAGTAATTGATGTTAAGGTTAAATTGACAAAAATACCCTTCACAAGAAATTTTTATAGTAATTAATAAAGTTTTGGTTCGCCGTGGTAAAGGTCGAGGTTCGCCCACACAAAAGTGGTCCAAGAGAAATTCCCCACTAGATTGAGGAGTTCACTGCGGCAAAGTGCACTTGAGAGGTTTGGTTGTGGACTTAGCTAAGTTGGTTGCGGTGAAGTTCAAATTTTAGGACCAAATGAACAATGATTTTTATAACAGTATGTTAGGTGTTGATCTTGATCTTAAACTTAAAATTTTAATATATTTTATTTCTTATATTTATTATTTTTCTTAGAATAATTTATTCAATTTATAAATGAAATATAATAAAATATTATACATAAATATTTTAAAGAAATCATATCACATGTTGTGCCTATTTGGAAGCAAGGTCGAGAAGTACTTTTACATAAATCGATGTAAATATGTGAGATTATCTCATTTTATGAAAAAATATTATTGAACGTGCGTTTGGCTTTTACAACCGCTTTGCCAAACACACGCGTTATAATTAAATGATAAGCTATTCATAAATCATTAATAATATTATTTTTTTAAACGTCTTATATATGTTATGTTGTGAGAATTTGAACAGCTTATTGACAGTTCACCATCTCTTGCCATACATGAGACAAAATTTATATCTCATCTTTACCTTAAAGACAGTAAATAACGTAAAAAAAGTAGTTTTTACCACTCATCTAAATAGGTTTATACTCTAAAATACTAATTTTCTTTTAAAACAAGGAACCTGGAAAAGAACCTTCAACTTCGACCTGAATGAGATAAACATGGGAGGTGGAACTTGGCCACAGGAAAATAAAAGTCGCCTGCGAGCCGTTTATTTTGCTGGAACCTTGGTATGCTCAATGCGTTTTTAAATATTACATTTAATCCTTAATATAAAAGTAAATTAATTTATTTAACGTGATTAAAAAGATTAAATAAATTACTCCATTATAACGTATATTCTGAAATTCTTATATCCATATCATTGAATTATGTATAAGTTTACAAGTTTGATAAATTAACTCAAAGAAAAATTATAAATATATCATTAAAATAATTTCATTAATCTCGTTAAGAAGTCAATTAACTTTTATATTAATAATTGAGGGCAGTATATTTCTAAAAATCATCATAATTTGTTTCTTTAAGTTCAGGGTATCCATTATCGGAGACGGTAACTAAATTCCTTCGCAGCATACACCAATCTTTTTTAAGCAATCTTTTTCAATCCCATTTTTGCAACATATAAACAACCCAGCTAATTCCTGTGATCATGATTTGTTTTCATATCAATCTTTTTTTAATCTGAATATTTGAACTTTTTTTAAAAAATATTTTGAGTCCCAATTTATAATTGAAAAATATTCAGGCGCCTCATGCTTAAAGGTAATTTCAGATTAAGACGTCTTATACTTGTATGTCAAGTCCACACATATATAACATCTCGAAATTCAATTTTTTTTAAAAAAATAAATTGGATATATAGCAGAGTTATAATGTTAGTGTACATAATTCTTACGATTTTGGTGTAATTCAATAAATAGTTAAATTTGCATGAAACAAGTGCATAAAAGTTGGTTGGACTAGATTATATATATATATATATATATATATCCAGAAACAGTTAGCCATCATGTTCATCGGTCACTCAAAATCATTTAATCTTTTATAATCAAAGTCACATTTTTAAGAAAAAAGGGAAGAAGAAATATAATATATCTGCTCATGTGTCTGCTTGTAGCTAATAGCGTTGGAACTATTATTAGGGTAAGCACAGCCTCATTATTATTTATGGGAAAGCCAACTGTATCTGCATGCCGCACGTATAATTCAATTAGATCTTCCTAAATAAAAAGACTTATTTTTATTCATTTATTTTGTACCATTTTTCTGCCAGAAATTTACTTTGTGCCTTTTTTAAAAAAAAAGTTATTACAAATGAAAAATATTATGAATTTTTTTATTAGAAAAGCAAGCTAATGCTTAAAAGGAATTACAAAGTAAGTTGAGGGCTATTCTCTCTTACAAAAGTCTGATAAAAAGAGATGCATTCTCTACAACTTGGTGGAGCTTCAATGAGGATGGAAAAAGTCGCACTCCTTGCGTGAGCTTCTCTAGCTATAATATCAGCGCATCTCAAAATTTTTCTGTTACAATGATTTAACTCTACATTCCAATTACCATATAGCAGGGGTCGGGTAAGCTCAATCTCGTGACGAAGATGATGATTAGGGCCGCTATCCCTTAGTCGGGTGTTGACCGCTTCTAAAGAATCAGAGAAAACTTGTACATTGTTGAGCTGCAGATTTGGCATAGCTCCAAACCTATTTGGATTGCCAAAATCTCAGCTATTGTGATCGTAATACTCTTTAGTCTTCTCTGAAAGCCCATAATCCAATTGCCTTGGTCATTTGTAATGATCCCCCCACATGCAACTTGATCCGGTGCCCAAACTGAGGCATCAACATCCAATCTAACTGATCCTGTAGGTGGTGGCCTCCAAAAGGTATCTCAACTACCGCTCCTCTTAAAAATCTGGTGAGTGAATTTTCCAACACGCGTTCTCCATAATATGAAACATGCATTAGTGGAAGATCTCCTTTGTTGAAAGTACACTACCTCCAAACACCTGTGTACATCTGGCCTTCCAAATTGTCTAACAGCCAATAGCAAATATCTTCGTCCATGGCCATCTACAGAATCTCGCCCTTCTTGCTTGAGCAGATGCATTCCATGAGAGCCATTCCTGCAAATAGAAGAGAAGAAAGCAGTATACATGCTCTCTCCACAAATCTTTCACTCTCTTGCAGTCTCTCAAGGTATGGATAATGCTCTCTTCACAATTACATCTAAAAGGGCACTTTCCTGTCACTGACAGCCCTCTCCTAGCTCTCAAGGAATTGGTAGGCACTCTCTCTTGAGTTACTTGCCACAAGAAGAACTTTATCTTTTTAGGTACCGGCCAACGCCAAATCTTCCTCCATACGGAATATGCTATACATAAAGGAACATAAATAGTGAGCTAAACCCTAAATGTGAATATTGCATAAACTTTTGGTGATGGATATTGCAAGGAGGCATGTGGTGAGATGGGAAGTGATTTGATGGGAGAAAGGAGCCCACAAACACCAATCTTAACAAAAACTAATTAATGGTTTGGGTATGGACACCGCCATTAATACTAAAGCCTAACCTAACTACATTATTGATTTATCTTCCTCTCCAACGAAATGTCAATAATTTTTCATTTGAAAAACTAAATTTCAATATATATTAATAAAAGGGAAAATCCCACAAAAATACCAATTCAATTTAAAAATTCCAATAAGGTCACTCTAATAAGAAAAATTATGGAATTCTAATATTTGGATAAAAGACAACATTGCCCTAAACAATTTTTTTAAAAAAGGGGAAGACAGGCGCAATACATGTGGTAATGTAATTGACAACATCTCCAATTTTTTTATCAACTTAGTTAACGCAATTTACAACTATTTTTTCCAATTTCTAAACTTGGTAATTCAATTGTGATTATTATTATTATTATTATTAATTAAGCTTATTTTCTACACTTATAATGATATTGACAACATCTATGGTTATTTTCACAGTTTAGTTTATACTATTTATAACTGTTTTTTTTTCGCTTCAACATAACATACTGCCCTAGCAATTATAAAAGACAATTATAAGTGTGTTTATAAGTTATGAAAATAGCTAGAAGTGTTATTAATAATATTGTAAGTGTAGTAAATAACTTAAATAATATAAAAGAAATAGTTGTTAATGTCATCACCAAGATTGTAACAATGGCACATGATATGCAGACGTAATACTTACTGAAATTGGCTCTCGTTTTATTAGATAATTTAACCATACTCCTCCCTTAAATCTCTTTTTAAAGGTGAGGTTGGGACTTGTGGGTTCAAAATCTCTGCACAACGAATGTGAGTTGTGATAGAAAAAAATAAAGTTTGGTTCAGAGTAATGCATTATTGGATATTGGTCAAAAAAACAAACTTGGTGGTCCGGGGAGGGGGCCATGGGCTTTTCTGCTTTTGGGTATTGGATCTTGGTTAGCATTTGAATAATGTACTATTGGATGTGAACAATCAGGCCTTCACATTTACCCTAGAGACCTCACAGTTTCTCATTGTCTCTCGGCTAATATTTCGCCGTCATCTTCTTCACACAATGAGTAGACTATCTAACCTATAGTATTTGGAGAGGCATATACATTGGAGAAGGAAGAAAAATGCTCCACATCATATTCACAAAAGCCCTCAAAATATGTTCGTAGTGCCCTTGATGGAACCAACCTGTCTAACCTATAACCTATAGTAAAATTTTGTTTCGATAACACCAAACAAACCTTTAGTTTAGTACCAAACAAACCATTAGTTTAGTTCAAAACGCACACAGCCGTTATAGCCCTCTATAATAACCAGCCACACCATCAATCAATCTAACTGCAAAGTCGTATACGAAACCAAATAGACAAAAATTGGGAGTGGCATTGTGGAGTCCTCAGTGAAGAGAACTCCTCCAAAAATAGGCGTATGCCGCTTTGGGTGGCGAGCACACGGTATTCTTTAGTAAAAGGCGAAAGAATAGTTCGCTCTGTGCTCACCACACGGCTCCGTAATTTGCGAAACGAAAGCTTACTCCCTTTTATAGTCGTAGCACTCGTTTTCACTTGCGACTCTAGCCGATGTGGTACTAAAAACCTACTGTTCTTTTTCCCACGCTATCCCTTCCCTTCCTCTTCCTTTGCCTTCCAAGGGGACTGAACGATCTTGTTCGTCTGCGAATATTATTAATATAAAAACGTTATTGCTTGTTTCCACTCTGGAATTCTACAGGCTACCCTTTGGATGTTAAAATCCAACAGAATTTAAAGCACAAAGTGGGAACAAAAACTACTGGTGAAGTCTGCTTATACAGAACATTCATGACTTGAAATGGCTAATATCTCAAAGAAAATAATGCCTCCGAACTTTCCAATTGTTTTGTTCCAACAACTTTACTATTAGGAATGGGAAGAGGTGAACATATGCCGTCACTCTCATAATGTTGAGAACTTGGGATTGCAGATGGAATGCTATATCAGAAACGGAAAATAGCGCAAAAAATGGAAGAAAATTCGCTTACCAAAATAAGCTTCTATGGAATATGCTTGACCTATAATACCCTCTTCTTCAAAGTCATGCTTGGGGCTTATCAATTTTTGTGCAATCCAACCAACACACATTTTCAAGGGCTGAAGAGAATTCTTCCGTCCCTCAAGGGAACATATCACTATGGACTACATATCAGACCATTTCAAATTCTCAGCCTAACAACCTTCACCGATGCAGACTGGGTAGCTAACAAAGAAGACAGAAAATCTATGGCCAGTTGTTGTACTTTTCTTGGTAATTTTCTCATATCCTGGACATCCAAAAAGCGTAGAGTAGTCTCAAGGTCATGCTCCGTATCAGAATATCGCGCCCTGACTGATGGAGCAGTTAAGATAAAATGGCTTTATTTGAGTTGGGTCTCATGTTAAGGCAAACATATGTCATATACTGTGATAATATTAGTGCACGAGCAGCAAATCCAATCCAGCATGCCATCCTTCTCTGTATTATATAAGATGAATGAATCCAGAGCACTATTCATGTCGCTTACTTTAGCGTGTCTTGTATATTTCTCATCTCAGTAGGATTTCAACTAATAGATTTCAGTAGAGGTGGGAATAGGCAAGACCCTTATTTGGGGTCTGATCTGTTTAGGCATCAACAACCCATCACCATTGTGGATGGTTCATATTCACTTTGTTTTTTTAAAAAAAATATTTCAATACTTAAAACATTTTAAATAATATGCACTTTTTTTTTATTTTTTTCATTTCAAAAAAAATTAAATTTTAGGTGATCCTTATTAACCATATGATGAGTGCATTAATGATGTTTTTTAAACTAGGACCACCTGAGATATAAAATGAATTTCATGTTAACATGTGAGTTTTGGGCTGACTACCATTGGATATGCTTTAGTAATATCTAAAGAGCGAACTCCCGGCAAAAAAACAAATCTAAACAGCGAACAGGTCCATTGGGCTTCTTGGCTTTCAACGACTTCATAAACCCTAATCTAAAACCCTAACGCGGCCTATAAAATTATCTCTCAGACCACTTCAGGGTGCTTCGTCTACGTTTTACGGTTAACACTTCAGGCGTCGCCGTACATCCCTCGGTTGCCTTGCTTTAGCAGAGATGGCTCCTCCTCGAGGTGTCCGAAGATGCTCCATTCATATGCTACCATCTATATTATACTAGTTTATAATGCTAAGTGATAGTGTTGCTGCCTGTCTTGCTTTCTTGTGTTTTTCTCTTCCTCCAGTTCTGGGGGACTTTGATAATCCGTTCAGTTCTTTTTTGCACTACGAATGGCAATGTACTATTTCTGGTTTTGTTAGCTAAATAATCATTCGGCTAATGGAAAAAGGTGGAATGGTTAGTTTGTATTTGGAATTAATAATAAAGGTCCAAGTTATTCTGTTTTGTTCTTGCTTTGAAGGTTTTATTTAATCAATTGTCGGCTCGAAGTATTATGTCTTGTTTGTAACACTGTAAATCTAAGCAGGTCGTGGCGGCGGCAGGGGCAGAGGTGACGGCGGACGTGGAGGCAGAGGAGGCGGGAGAGGCTTCGGAGGAAGAGGAGCAGATATGAAATCTCGTGGCGGGGGACGTGGAGGAGGCAGGGGTGGTCGAGGAGGGGGTAGAGGTGGTGGACGTGGAGGAGGTAGGGGTGGAATGAAAGGTGGGAGCAAGGTGATCGTTGAGCCGCATCGTCACGAAGGAATATTCATTGCCAAGGGTAAGGAAGATGCCCTTGTTACTAAGAACTTAGTCCCTGGTGAAGCTGTTTATAACGAGAAAAGGATTACAGTTCAGGTAATTTTTTTATAATCCTTCCTGCCCCTTGAATACCTGCTGTTTTGTTTTTTTAGAGCTTCAAATGTATGGAAATGTAATTATGCTGATAAACATTGTTACCATAGAATGAGGATGGTTCGAAAGTTGAGTATCGTGTGTGGAACCCTTTCCGCTCAAAGTTGGCCGCTGCTATTCTTGGTGGAGTTGACAACATTTGGATTGTAAGTAACTCTCTGGATTTAGACTGCACTGTTATGTGTTCTTGTATTCCAAGTACGGTTTCTTAACATGTATCTTCATCGCATTGTGGAAAAGAAACCTGGAGCCCGTGTTCTTTACCTGGGAGCTGCTTCTGGTACTACTGTCTCCCATGTTTCTGACATTGTTGGTCCTGTAAGTATTATTTCTAATTCGGTAAATGCATTCATTTCATGTTTTAATAGATCTCATCAGATTAAGGTATTCTTGTTTGTAGACTGGAGTGGTCTATGCTGTAGAGTTTTCTCACAGAAGTGGAAGAGACCTTGTCAACATGGCTAAGAAACGTACTAATGTTATCCCAATTATTGAAGATGCCAGACATCCTGCCAAATACAGAATGTTAGTTGGCATGGTAGATGTCATATTTTCCGATGTTGCTCAGCCGGATCAGGTTTGGTTTTATATTGTTAAAAGCAATTTTATGGAAAAGGAAAGATCCAACTTTATCGCCATGTTGATTTTTTAAAATTTCACATGACGTTTTCTTTTCTTTTTTTTTCTCTGGCTTCTCCTTGGGACTTGAGAGCTGAATACCTTGTGTAATTTTGTATTACTTTGTACATTTTTTCCTGAAGATCTTCCGACAAGTTTCAGCTTCTAGTGCTTTTCTGCTAGTTTTTTTTTGGTTTTTTTATTATTTTTTTCTACACAATATATATTCATTCTTTTCTTTATTCACATGTCTTACTTTGGTATATGCATTTTTCAATGTTTAATGCTCCGTGCATATGATGAGTATACTCGGATTCCCCTTCAAGACATCTTGGATGATGCAGACCCGAGTTTCTGATGCGCATGAGCTTCATTATATATAATATTTTGTGTTTCTTTCAACAACCACATTTGTTTGCGTATTTTTAATTTACATTTTTGTATTCATATTTATGTATCTTTCAAAGTAATGTGTTACTAGGGGATTAGTTGGATTGCGCGGTTTATGCTGTTGCATTGTCATTGTCAATAACATCATGTTTCAATGCAACTTCCTATCTTGTATATACTTTCATTCAATCATCTGCTATACGTTATCTGTCATTTCTCATTCCTCAACGGACTAGGCAAGTAAACGCCCTTTGTTTGAGGATCCGGCTCTCATTATGTAACTTTTGCAGGCAAGGATTCTGGGGCTGAATGCTTCGTACTATCTGAAAGCAGGAGGCCACTTTGTCATTTCAGTCAAGGTTTGTTCTGAACTCTAACACAGTCAATGGTATCATGCAACCATGGTCTTCCTTAACCGTGTCCTCAGTATCCCTTTAGATTTTATGCCATAATAACCAGTCTAAATTTTCAATAAATACTTATATCAATGATTCAATGGGACTTGTTCTAGATTTTGGATGACTAATTTGTTGGCTATTAGACTGAATTACTTGTTTGGTATGTCAGGCAAACTGCATAGACTCCACAGTGCCAGCAACAGCAGTGTTTGCAAGTGAGGTGAACAAGTTGAGGGCGGATCAATTTAAGCCCAGCGAGCAAGTGACTCTTGAACCATACGAACGAGACCATGCTTGTGTGGTCGGTTCATACAGAGTGGGCAAGAAGAAGAAAGATGCCGAGTAGATTGCTTGAGGCTGAGCCAACTGTTATGGACGTAGCAAGTTTCTTGCTTATCTTTTTCGTTAGGGAGAATGTAATGACCAAGTGTTTTACTTGCGTTTTTGTTTCGGTTTCCTTGGCTTATTTTGGCGGAGAATACTTCTTTATGCCTGCTTGCACTTGAAATGTTTATTCATGGCCGCGGGAGTGGAAATGAGTACAAGGTCATCAGATAGCCAAATTTCTTGGTTTTCTGTTAATGTATACTATATTCATCAAAAGCTTGGGTGTGTGACCAATGAACACGTGGGACTATTTATAACATGTTATGATAAAATAACTGTTCAAATTGAGTTAAACTGAGTTTCTCAGTCAGTCTAAATATGTTGTATCATTGATCTACATCATCAATAATGATGAGTATGAGCTTAAATCTTAGGGAAGATTTTTTGCTGCATTATGTAGAAGTCATGGTAATTATGAGCAAAAGTCATTGGGGAGGATATCAATAGCAACTTATGATATAATCATTTTTGCGAGACTGACTTTAGTCAAAATGGAAAACAAACAGCTACTCTATTTTATGAATTGCATTTGGATGAAGACCATTGACTCTTGAGATCAGCTGGAACTGGAAGGGCATTGGTTGTGGACGAGAGTAAGAATTAAATAAGATTATCTGCAGCTTCACTGGAATTAATGCCCAGGGTCTTGGCTGTTATCCTATCTCCTTTGGTGTCTTGCCCTCCCCATTTACGCATACGTTCACTTGTTTCTTCCACCTGCAAATTAAAGAAAACCCGTCAATAACCAACTCGATGATCTGCAGCTGCTGATGAAAGCTGTGAAAAACAAGAGCACCACACGAGGACTTTGTTGAATTAGCGCAGATGGTGCTTTGTATTTGAAATTGATGATTATTATTAAATATAAAAAAGAGCAGCGTATCTTGTGGTATTTTGTTTTCGTCCTTGTATGATTCAACCAGGGTTATATTTGCAACAGAATTAACATTAGGAGCTGCAATAATGAAAAATTCATTCAAGTCTAATGCTACCGAAAGATGCTTTAGTTGGAGAATATCAGTTTCTACTTTCTAGCAGCGATGCAAAAGATGAACACTGAATTTTCAGGAAAAAAATTGTGAAAGCAGCGCCTACCTCCTTGTTCCAATTGGTTCTATAAAGTAGAAACACGAGCAGCAAAGTCTGTATAGCAGTTCCACATATCATTCCTCCCCAGAGTCCCTACATAGAACAAAAATTTCAGAACCATTACAAAATTGTCCTTTTCTTTTCTATTCTTTTTCAATTTTATGACTTCCCTTCTGTGCACCAGAAATAGTTAATGCAGCGTGGATATAAAGGAAGGCCTTGTTAAAAGTATGCACCCTTTAGATGAGATAATTATTATTTAAAAAAGCAGTGAACTTGTTAATAGAAGTGAGCACAGCTTGGTCCTCTTCATTTTTCTCTTGTTCTTACTGAGCAGAAAGAGTACAATTTTAAACTGAAAGTTAATATAACATGTCAAAGACTGCTTCAATTCAAAAGCTCGAGTTATGAAGTGTGTGCCCACACTGTCCTACAAGGTTTTGCCCCCTAAATATCTTCCAAATTGTTTCTACGCATAGATTCATCTATATTCTCCGGCAAACAAATCCGAGAAAAGGCTGTTTATCAAACTTGCTGATATTTTCTCACTTTTTCAAAAGGGCAATATTCCATGGGAATAGAAATGATTTAGTTACCTTGACCCCTAACTTTGCTTCATAACCAAGATAGAACCCCAGGGGAATCCCAAAAATGTAATAACAACCCACATTGATGTAAGCCACCAGTCCCTGCCATCCGCCTCCAACAGCAACACCTGCAAGAATTATTCCAGAATCATAAATGAACCAAAAAGAAAAAAGAAACTTAACTTGTCATGAAGTAAAAATGGAATTTTTCAGTATTGATTTTTATACCTGAAATAACTGGTTGAACACTGTTAAGAACCACTGTCACAGCAAGAAGGTCTGCTAGGCGGGAAACTGCCCCACGCAAAATTTTGCTGCTGGTGAAAATTATAGCAAAATAGTCTCTAGTTATAAAAATAACAAGCATGAAAAATATGCCGAGCAAAAGAGACTGGAATACTGTCACGTAAACACAGTATTTTGCAGCTCTAGGATGTCCAAGTCCAAGTTCGTTGGAAACTCTCACACTGTGGAAATTATTAAAAAAAACAAATGAGTCACACATGACATGATAACGAGGTCCAAATAATGACATAAAATCAGTGCTGACCGTTATTGCAATAAAAGAAATCAAATTTCTTGGGTGATTTCAATGTTTGATTATAATTTAGTACCAGGTGACTTGGCATGTCAAAAAGAGAAGAACCAGGTCGTGATTTTTGGCTACATACCTGATTGCTGCATTTATTCCAATAAACAGCATTGCTTCCCATCCATTGTAATTCATGCTATAAAACATCATTGAGATCAGATGACAAGACACGCATAATTAATAACAATGTTAGGTTTTACCTATCCATGGAGAAATTAATTATTAGGGTTTGTGGATTCGTTAAGAAAGTCAATTCCCGACTTTGTCATAGTTCTAGCTTCTAACTGTAGCCATATACTTTTTTCTTTTAATCAACAAGAGGGAAATCTGCAGCCTAAAGATCATTCTACTTCTTCTTCTCCGGGTTTCAATTGTTCAAGAATAAAATAATCACTTTGTTCGTTTTCCTTTACAGTGGTTCAGTGACATATTGAGTTATGCTGGAGCATGAAGTTATTATCTTACCATATTGACAGAGAATCTACAGCGATCACTGCGTTATCAAGGTGGCCGGTAAGAACAATGAGGCTCATCATATACCAAATCTCGAGGCAAAGCATCACAGCTGATTCGAGGGACAGCCTAACAAAAGCCCAAATATCCTTAAATGCTGTCCAAGAGAATCCATGCCACCCTTCCTTGCACCAAACCACAACATAAACAACTTGAGCCAATGAACTCCCCCAACTAGTGACGTCGAATGCAACGGCTGCACCGGTTAAGCCCCAGTTCAATGCATATACTAAGAGCCATAACAGCCCAATGTGCACAAGCAGAGCCACGAAACCGATCCAGGCAATTACATTAACCTTGCTTTGAGCTTGAAGGAACTTTTGGGTTGGAAAATTGATAGCCAGCGAGAAAAACTGAGGGATTACTAAAAGAGTGAACTTTCCAGCTAGATCAGCTATCTCTTTCTGTTGGCCTAGAAGTTGCAATATGGGAGCCGAAAAGATGTAAATTGGCAAGAGTAAAATGCAGGTGACCCATAGGATTATCCATGAGCGTTGCATGTAAACACCAAGCAAGTAAACTTGTCCAGCACCAAAAGCTTGACCACACAATGTCTCCAATGCACTTCCCATGCCAAGCTACAGGTTTCGTAGAGTAAGATCAGATTAAAAACTTGAGAAAACATTAAAAACTTGAGAAAACAAAGTTCAACACATATCAATATGCTAAAGCTTTACTTTGGTAGAAAAAAACTCATGTAAAAGGGGATATAAAAGTTGGAAATTTGTAGGTGGAATATAAACTACTAAGTTATCTATTGTGTGTAGTCATGGACTAGCCTGCAAGTTCAACCTCATCTATAGTAATTATGCATCACAGTAGAAGTAAAGCAAACAGGCTTTTGACATCACTTGCAACACTTAAAGATTAAAAGTAACATGAATGCATTTCAGACTCTCTTCATCATCATCCAAAGAACTCCACAGAGGTAAAACTTTGACTCCACATGGCAAGCCGCTTTTAAACCATTGTAATTTAGAGAGATCTATAAAAAATAATAAAAACGATTTATTCAACTACAAAAGAATATGGACGCAGCCAATGGAGCCAGATTCAGATATATAGATGACCTTTAATGTGACCAAAAAAGATTTGCAACGCAGCTGATGTAATGAAATCAAGTCAAGTTTCGAAGACATTAAAGCTTAGCTTTAATAAGCCAAGGCTTGAGTGAGTAAAAGAAGAGTAAAGAGACAAAGTCGATTGAGACGAAAAACTAGTCATGATACAGATGAGATAATGGCATTGATATATAAACATATACTCACGCACATCCATAAAGCTTCCATACTCCTGCATGTAGAGAAAGGCAAGTAAATGCACTAACCATGAAGCCAAAAGAGAATGTTCCAATAACAGAAAGAGACAGAGAAACAGCAGAGAGCTCAATTTCGCCAAGATGGCCAACGAAGATGGTGGTGAAGGAGTTGACAGCGAATTGGCACAGAACGTTGAAAATGATTGGCGTCGCAATCTGCCACAACTTGACGGATTCAGTCCAGAACACCTCCCTAGCGGCCTTGAACCCCTCCAATGGAGCGTAGTCGCCGTCCTCGGCCAACACAGCCGGGGACGGCGAAGGAGCGTAAGAGGTTTTCAGCAGAGGAGTTTGCGCGTCCATCTTAATCGCCCTCGGAGAATGAAAGAATAAATGGATAGCGGCTATTTATTACATATTCACATGAGATCATTCACAAGACTCATTACGTTTGGTCCGCCATTGCATTGAGCCTATAATATAAATGCATGAGGCTAGGTTGGCAAAAAAAGATTTGGTTCACTCTGTATTTAACACTAACACAGAAGATTATTAATAATATTATTAATTAATATATTTATAATCTTTTAATTAACTTTACAAACAATTTAATATATAATATAATAATATATATTAAAATATATGATATAATTAAGTGATTTGTTTAACTCTTTTATTTTTTAAAAAAGTTAACCAAATTTTATTAAATGCCAAGACAGTGATGCATACTGACTACTGAGAAGCAGCTGAAAATAATGGCCCTGCATTGAACTGGGTTAGGTAATGCTGTTGGTGGAAGCTTGGCCACGTCAACCATCGAGGATCACATGGTAGACATATTATACTAACATTTTTTGCTCGTTTCCTTCAAAAACGTAAAAGAGAGTGAACATTGCAGTTGAAACATAATTCTACCGGCACCAACGATTGGATGGATCAAGTGATATGTGGCTTGTTTCAACTTAAGCAAAATTTTGAGTTCGAGTTCTTATGTATGCAGTTGTCACCGTTGGAAGACTCACCCACCATTTCTAGATGTATGACGCGGGTCGGGTTTGGATTAGTCGCAATGAAACTCCGGATATCGGACGAAAAAAAAAGAAAAAGAAACATATTACTACCGTTGATTTCTTTTTAAAACAAGTTGTTATAATATATGAAGTAAAATATTGATGTATCCCTTTAAATTATATATCATTTTATAAATTAAATAAATTAGTTTAAAAAAATGGTCATTACCTCAGTTAGTTAATTTTTTTCATTTTTTTAAAAAATTAACTAATTTAATAAATGCAAAATCGGCGGTTCATTTAATTTCCACGTGCCCTGTACTACGCCAGTTCATAACTTCCCTGTCTCTTTTTGTATTTGGAGAAAGTCTCATGGGTTATCAATTCATCATAACGTATAAGAACTAGAAACCTTCTGTTTTACTTGCTTATGATTAAGTTAAACCTATAAGTCATCTCGTGTTTACTAATTTGTTTTAAGATTATTTTGTATTTTACATTCATTTCTTAAAATTTTATAATAATTTTTGTTTTTCGTTGGATTATGACGCATACCAACTATGGATCTTCGTCAGATTCAATGTGTGTCGCTTACTCTTGATACAAGAGCTACTATATCGATCACGTAGGATAAGATAGCACATTTTTATTCACGTGGAATAATGTTGTCCTGAAATATACATATTTTCACCCTTAAAATTTTCACAAATGAACCATTTTGTTCTGAAAGTTTTTACTGAGCAGGAGTGACATTAACACCTACGTAATGAACGTCTGGTTGTCTTTCCGTTCAATCAAGGCAACATTCCAATGTTTATTTACTTGTAAGAAGAAATTACTTTACCAAAAACTTCTAAAGCGAATATGTTCCTTCAAGAAAATTTTCAAAGTGAAAATGTATTTTAACTCAATTATTTTTATATACAACCTTTTTCATATATTTATACATACGTCTCGTGGCTTTTTTCCCAGAGGGAGAGAGGGATATATATATCACTCATTTTGTCTTAAATATATCACACCATTAAAAAAAGTTTTATATTTAAAATTAAAAGAATGTTTGTTTTGTTTTTCTTTTCGGTCTCTCTCTCCGACAGATACAAATTTAAGCTTACATGTTGATTAGTTCATTGGATGTTTGGGAACACTTTTGAACTTCTTAAAAGTCCGTTTAACAATGTTTTTATCCAAAAAAAGATAATTTTCTTCATATATTTACCTTGACTTACGTAAAAATACTTCTCTATCGCATTTCCAAATGGACACCAGTCTATAACCGCATTTAATTCATTACATGTGCAACACCAACCCATCTCTCGTACGTTTTGTATTTATATAGGCCCCGTTTGGCAATGATCTTAAGAAGCCAAACGTACGTTTAACAATGTTTTTTTGCAAAACAAGATAATCTCTTTGACATATTTATCTTGACTTACGTAAAAGTACTTATCTACCATGTTCTCAAACAGATCCGTAGACTTGTTCATCTTTGAGCTCCCGTGCTTTCTTAACATTAATTTGTTTTAATATAGGGTAAAAAAATATCACATGACAAAGAAAAATATAAAAGCAAATTAAAGCATGATCATAATTGTGAGTCACTGGAAACCAATATGTGATGATGCTCAAGTGAAGTGGTGAACTGAACTTTTGCCTCTGAAATTAGGTGTCGAAGAAAGAAAACCAACCTATTTACAAGCATTTTATATCATTCAACACAATATTTTATGCTACCATCACGTATTCTTATGTAAACCTCAATTTTGGTTTAATAGTACATCCTAGTAGGGAACGGCATATTTGTTCAATTTATCTCTCTCAATTTGAATGCCACGAGACGGACCTTGAAAAGTTTTAGAAAAAAAACGAGCAATTCGTAAATCCTCCAGACATAGAGCGATTCAGTATTAATAATAGTATAATAACCGATTCCATAAATCTATGGAGTTACCAAAATAAAATAATTTATTTATCTTATTATTAATCAAAAGTTTCATACTTACCTAAAACGACCCTCACAAATTGCAAAAACTGATTTTGTAAGAACATAAATTACCCTTAAGTATTTATTTTTCTGTATCTTAGTTTATGTATTGATTTATTAAGATGCCTATTTAATTTTAAAAAGTAATAAATATAAACACTTGAAGATAATATATATAGTTTCTTTAATCTTTTAAAAGAAATCAAATGACTTTTAGATTAAAGAATTGTTATATTTTTTAATAGGTGTCACATCAATTTCTCATAACTCATTTTTTTTGAATAATGACTGGATAGCATTAACTCATAAGAAGAGTACAAACATGCTTACAGAGCCCCTAAACAACATTGCCACCTACACCCTAGGCTTGAGGAGGTGGGTGAGCTAATACAAGAAAATTTTCACTAATATCATGAGCTAGTTTGGCCAAGTAATCCGTATCAGTATTTTCTTCTCTAGGTGCATGGTTTACTATGACCAGCCAATCTCTATTTAGAGGGTCCCTAGCTTCATTGACAATATCGATGAAGGGATGATTCATTGAGCATCCCTGAAGCATTAAGTTAATTCCCTTAATAGAATCAGACTTTACGTCTATCATACAAATTCCTCTACTCCAGCAAAGGTAAAGGCCATGTATGATGCCAGTTAACTCTGCAATCGCTGATGGTACATTCGTGAGCTTGCAACTATACCCTCTCACCCAACTTCCATCCTCTCCTCGGATAATGCCTCCACAGCCGCATCTTCCTGATCCGAGTACAGAAGCATCCGTTTCCAAACTATGTAAGCCTATCCTATTTGGGTTGCTGTAATGCATCTCTCCCCTCGTTCTATTATAAAGATTACACCCGGTCTTGAGATCCTGATCAAGGCAAGCACAAAAGAAGCTGGAATTGGGATTGAGGGCCTCATCCTCTTCTTCCGTAACAAACAACTTTTTACATCTATTCACCTAGATATCCTAACAAGTGTATCCAAACAAGATAGACCACTGCACTTTCTTTGTAGACATCTTACCCGCCTCATTACTAAGATTCCAGCGAATCCATTCTACTCCCTGCAATGATGAGAAAATAGCCCATTTAGAGGGATGTATAATTGCTAACCACCTCTCCCGAGCTTTCTGACAATCCCTTAGAAGGTGCATATCATCCTCTTCATTAGAGCAATTAAATGGACATGCTGCAGACACTTCAATCCATCTGTTAACTCTGAGTTGAGCATTGTGGACTCTGCCATGGGAAAAGAGCCACATAAACGTCTTGATCTTCTCAGGACCTGCCATCGCCATATTTTCCTCCATATGTTGTCCTCCTACTGATGGATACACTACTAAAGAGAATAGTTTTGGCGTCTGAAATTCGCGTCCTTTTTTAAAAAATGGAGTAAAAAATGAAGGCGGTAGCATTTTTGAAGTTTTAATGAACGTAGGCGGAACTTTATGCGCCCTATATTCAGGATAGGGCGCCTATAGGCACCCTTTCATGAGATAGGGCGCCATAAGGCATCCTTTG
>JANTPZ010001208.1:0-24328 GCA_025593235.1 Vachellia pachyceras | reverse complement strand
CACTCACTCACTTTAGCCAATCCAATCACTATTAATCAACGAAGAAAATCAGAGAGATTAGTAACCCACACTTTGAAGCGTGTTACTCCCACTTTTAATCCAAATTTTATAATTTATTAATCAAGACACTTTCTTATGGAGATTACAATGAATATATAGTCATGAAAAGTGATTGGAACAATATGGAAGAAGAATAATGCAACTAACTATATTGGATCTTCACAAAGAATTAATGTCGGTTGAAGAATAAATTAATCCCAGTTAACTTTTAAGAAAGTACGTTCACATTCCTTTTGGGATGCTTTTGACGATGACTTGGTAATGAAACTTGTTAAGAAGAAAAGCAGCATTTGATATCAATCATGGTGACACGTAAAACCAGCCCAATCTGATGGCTAGTGATATTTTATTTTGTGAAGATCATTAGAAAGCATGATAATAACAGTTTAACACTACTAGAAAAATACCATTTAGCAACGGAAAAATCCATTGCTACATGGCTATTTTCCATCAGAAAATTTCTATTTAGTAACGGAAAATATTAGCGACATTTGTTTTTCCATCACTAAATGACATTTTTCTGGTAGTGTAAATTGTTTCTGTACTAGGATAAATTACAAGATTAAAATTTGGCCAACATTGTGAAGTGTTTTCTCATGTGCATCCAACAATCTGAAGTATTTTATAGACCATCCAACATTGTGATTTGTGAAGAGTTTTTAATTTAAAATTTTCATGTGCCTTATGCGCCCTATAATTTCTCGTGTCATGGAAGTTTTAGGTATTATATGCATCAAAAAATATTTTAGAGTATTAGACATATCAGAAAAATACTTATATGCCTAAAAAAATTTTGATGTGCTAGATATGCCTAAAAAATATTTAAGATGTTGAATACACATTAAACAAGTTGAATTAAGTTAAAATGCAAAGACTCAAGTGAATTATATATGTTGAATTGTACTAAAAATATAGATTCAGGAAATTAACACTTTCCTTATATATAATAAAAAATTTGAAAACAATTGCATAGTATACAACTAAATTTGATTTTTCCTTTTGTTGTGTGCTTGGCATGATTTTTAAAACCTTTGATGAAAGCATTAGAGATAAGATTAAATATCATTAATTTGAGGGTTTTTTTTTGTATAAAACAATTGTATATCAATATGTTTCTTTTTATCGAGACTTTATCTGAATAATTTTTAGAATATGAAAATATATTTTATTAATCTTAAAAATATGAAACTAATGATGGTGAATTTCCAAAATATTATATCAATTTTAAAAAGTCTGTAAAGTTCAGTAAACATTCTAATATTTTCAATATTGAAAGAAGTGTTAATAAAAGAAATTAATGCCCCAATAAAAGTATTTAATTATGTCAAAAGATTAAATACTTTTACTGATGATATGCGGCTACTGACAAATATTTTCAAAACTGAAATTATAAATTTATGAAATCATGTTATTAATATAAGCATCAATTTACTTTTTAAAGAGATTACGAAGGTTAAATACTTTAGATTGTTTATATTATTTTAAAATACTTGTGTATATCATTAAATATATTAGATCAATTTATAAGTTAGAAAAATTACTTTTGGAGAAAATAAATATATCAATTTATTTAAATTCTTTTATTTTCTCAAAAAAAGTCCATTGAGATTTATATTAATATCCATGTGTAAATTTGTATATCTATTGCAACAATATAAGAATGAGACACTAGATATAGCTACCATCTAGGGTTCCTAATCTCATAAAGACGGCACATACCGATTTTATTTAATAAAATTTGGATATAAATTCCCGTTACCATATTACTTTTAGAATGGGACTGACCAATTTTAAAATTTGTGAAAACTCACTTGCATATGGAGAAACCTCAGTTGCATATTGTGAAAGTTTATTCGTATTTGCATATTCATTTTGTATCTTTATAGAAACTTGCTTGTATACGGTACTACTATACAAACGTGCATTAACGTCGCTTGTTAATGTCGGTTAAACATGAAACTAACGTCATAAAAAATTGAAGTTGCAAAATAATTTGTCATTAGTTATTAACAATATACGACGCCTAAATTGAAATATTTATTATATATATCGTGGATTAGTTAAACGACCAATGCCTTAATTGTTCAATTGTGGGAAAGATAATATATATGTAATTTAACTCATCGGTTATAACTTTAACATCTATTATGTATTTTTAGATGTCGGTCAAATGTCTAATTGACAACTAAAGTTGTTAAACCCCTACAGCAGAACAATTTTTTAATTTACGATAGTAGTCATTGGGTTATTACTTTTCTCCAATGACTATAGTTATCAACATAAATGGTAAAGACGATGCATATTATTATAATTGATGATGAAACGTGTAAATATTTTTGGTATCTCTCGTTTGCATTTTTTTTATTCGATAGTTTCTCTTATTGGTGTGTGTTTATTACTTTCATAAATGACACACCTTATCCCTTTTGCTTTCTCCTCAAATCTTCGTCCCCAACCCAACATAGCAGTCTCGTAGTCTTACCATCCTTGCCTATTCTCTTCCCTTCATGAAGCACACTCACCTGCGAGTTTCTCCTCAAGTTCGAGTAGATGAAATTCCCTGCTTTGGGTTCTCAGATCCATCACTCCTTGGCTTGATAGCTTCATCTTCTCTGATCATTGGTGAGTTGGAGGTGTTGTGGTTTTTGTGTCATCTAACCTCTTGATAAGTAGTCTCCTTTATCTCCTCTTCAATATTATCATTTTCTTCCATCATCCTTGCGTTTCACCTTCTCTAATTACTATATTGCTTTGGTTACTAATGTGTCGAATTCGAGTTTGCAATTTTGTTTTCTCATAATAGAGCTAGTTAATGTTTACTTGGGTGAGCTATTAGCAAGGTTGAGCAAAAAAAGCCCACCCCGCTTGTCCCGCTAGTAATCCAGCTAAAAAGACCCGTTTAGGCCTGCCCGTTTTGGCTAAAAAGACCCGTTTAGGTCTGCTTCCAGACATGTTGGTGCCTCCACCGATAAGAAGGATGAGCCCACCAAAGCCAGTCATACCCCGCCTCTCTCTTGGAACAGTGCCACCTTTGCAAACTGTGGCACTGTCACTAACGAATCTGAAGAGTCTAGCCACCCCATGAAACCCATCAAAACCTCAAGATCTAAGGTTCACAACACGAACTCAAGATGGATGCTTGGACGATGATGATGTATGACAGTGTCAGCTAGTTAACATTTATCTGATTCATGCTTGTTTAGTGAAGGAGAAACCGTTGTTTAGTGAATAGTCATGGAAAATACCAGGTAAAGTGAATGGGCTAATACAAAGGGGTGGCATGACCCTGCCCGTTTAGACCTGTACCTGTGGGTACGGTCTAAACAGGTTACACCATGGTACGAGGTGCCTCGTACTCTGGACGGGCAAGGCATGGGTTGCCCCCGGGCAACCCCACCCGCCCGTTGCACCCCCTTAGCTATTATTTTTTTTTTTGAAACTTCCTAGTTTTCTATAAGGGGTATATATTTTGTAGGCTACATTAACAAATCTTAGCATTGTTGCTATGTCTAACAAATTTATTGTTTGCATGTTTAGAGCTGGTTATTGTTTGTTGTATTTTGAAACTTCCTATATGTTTCTGTTTACTGTTTGCATGTTCAAAGTTGTTTTGTATATGAACTAGTAACAGAGTATCGGTTGTATATAAGTATGTTTCTAATGCCTTTTCTTTTTAGGTGGAATGCTAATACTTAAACTAATGACTTATCAATATGATGTATGATTAGATGAAGAAAAGACATTTTTTACGATTATATTCTTGCTATGATTAGTATTAAGTGTTGTATTTGTTGTACAACATAATAAGTAAGGATAAGGAGAAAGTTTCATGGGATATAAACACCATAAAAGTGTTAATTGACTTGTGTATCAAACAAGTTAATTCTGAAGAGGAAAATTGTAATGTCGTCATTTTCTTGTAACTAAGAATACGGTTTAAACGATGGGCTACATGTAAATGTAGAAAATGTAAGGGCAAAATGGTCATTTTGAAAAAGATGAAGAACATTTTAGTAATTTTGACTAAAATACCTGAAAATGACCCCAAGTACAAAAAAGGTAGAGAAAAAGTCGCTTATCGGTAATTAAGGCTCAGTTAAAGTTAAATGGACAAAAATATCCTTCGCATGAAATTTTTAGGACAATTAATATTTTAGCTATTTAAAGAGTTTTTAGTTAAATATTATTATTTAAAGTGTCCATAAGCCTCAAGAATGTACTATTAAAGTGAATAAAAATAGTTTTTGGAGCACCCAATTTATAAAATTGTTTTTAGCAAAAAGTTAGAAAAAAATTTGTAGGAACAGTGTATGAAAAATCGAAAATTGCTTGATCAAGGTTTTCACAAGAAAATTAATTAAGGGAATTTTTGAAATGAGTTTGAGAAAATAAAAATACCGTAGTGAGCTTATGAATTATGTGAATTTTTGAAGGCCTGGCATCGCCTTAGTGATCAAAAATTCCCAAAAAGTATTTTTGGTAGCCGGAAATTAGAAACATAAAGGTATTTTTTGGAAAAGTGGAATTCTCAGGATTAGAATGAGACACTTGTCATATTCTTATTAAAGAAGAAGAGAAAAGGGAAGATATTTGGCAATGTAGGGGATTTTATTAGTACAAATTGGGCCCCAAAGTTTCATGACATGTGCTTATCTTCATATAAGATATTTCAAGACCACCTCCACCTCCACCTCCACCTCCACCTCCACCTCCGTATTTTCATCCAAGACACCAAAATAGAGAGAAAAACCGTGGAGAGCAAAGAGGAAGCAATGAGAGCAAGTTTCAAGCCAAATCTCAAGGAAAATCCATGTTCCAAGCTTGAAATCTCTTATATTCTTGATCCTTAGACTCTTCTCTCCATTTTATAGGTTTATTTTTCTCTAAAAATGATTATGTGCGCTGTTTTGAAGATGATAAATTTTAGGTTTAGAGAGAGGAAAATGAGAAAGAGTGGAATTTAGATGAAATAAATGCTAAGAATAAACTCTATGCATGATTTGGAGCATGTTGGTAGTTGGTTTGAGTTTATTTGAGCTTGCATGAACTTTTTGGAACAAAATCATTGTTCATGCTGCTATTCTATACTGTTAATGCAAGGTAAGGAATGATTTCGTGATATTTAATGACGGGAAAATGGTTTAGAAATGTGATTATGCATATATATATATGGTAGTAGTTGAAAAATCACATTGTTGGCAAATTTTGTGCATATTTCATCCTGCTGAAGGACAGGTGAGAAGGAATTATTTTTTGAAGATTTTGATGATTCCAATAGATTGAGAAGGCAAAATTGTGAGGGATATAAGTGAGAAAACAATTTTGAAATCATTAGAATCAATTTTGCAAAGTTAAGAGTTTTAAGACTCAATCCCCATAAAATTCAAAAGAGGTTTTTGAAAGTTTTGTAATGTTGTAATGCATAGTTTATAGCTTATCATTGATACCAAATGCATTATGTCATGTCTAGGAGTTTAAGTGGTAAAGTAAAGTTTCGAAAGAACAAGAACAAAGCCAAAAAAGTTGAGAGAAAAGCTAAGAAACAAAGGTAGCAAAGTTACTAACTTAACTTTTGAATTAATGTTGCCATTGATTGTTATTTATTTATTGTACCATTTTGCATGCTATTTATGTGCTATGTTAACATGTGAAATTGTGTTTATGACATGTCATGGCTAAATGCGAAGTATTTTTAAAGTGCATCCCAATATGTTCATGCATAGCTAGGTAGAAAATAGATGATAATCATTCATGTTAATATATATGGTAGTAGCTCTTACTATTGAGATTTCGAGAATCTTTTTCTCCCCCAAAACACATAATCTTCTAGTTCAAAGATCAAAGTCAACCTAGAAGATGGAGACTTAAGGTGGGAGATATAACTCCCAAAATGCCTTAAAATGCATGAATGAGAAGTTTTAAGTTGTAAATGTTATGCTATGTTGAATGTGGACCTATTGTATGATAAACCTCTACATTTCTAGTATGGATAATAAGAAGTAGTTATGTTAGAAATGTTGATTAGTTATGTTGATCAGAAGTATGCATGCAAAGTTAAGAATTTGGAAAATTTAAAGGTAGAAAAATGGTTCAACACCCTTACCAATTGCTCAACTTGAGGTAACAATAATAAAGTATAACAAACGAGTCCAATTTCCTCAAAATTTTCCAAACAAATATTTCACATAGAAATATTTAATATGAGCCTAAGTTTGCTGAATTTGGACTTATATGCAAAAGTTATGGTGAACCAAAGTTAGGAGAAAATCTGAAAATTGAAAAATAACCAAATGAAGAGTGACTTTCATGGATTTATTTGTATTAATTGGTTAAGAAATTCGACAAGCTGATCTTTTTTCTTGTAGGGAATTTAATAAACTTGATTTAAAGACTTGAACCACTTAATTTATATTTTTTAGAATGAGTTATGAATTTTCAAAATTGACCAAATTTTCATGATTTACCAAGTGAATAGTAACCCACTCCAAAATTTTCAAATTCACTTGTTTGGCCATTTCAATGCTTTTAAAGGTATTTAAGTGGTTCATCATTGGTGTATAATAAAGATAAAAATGAACTAAGTAATGTGTTACAAAAATCTAATAGCTTCACCAAGATTGGATGGAACAAAATTGTTGATTTTTCACTGTAAAGATTACAAAATGTACTCTAAACTACAGTTGAAAACCAAATATCATGACCTATGAATGGAATGATAAGTGTGGCAAAGGCTACTTCATGAGACTGTGTGGGATATGATTGTGAGAGGAAGACTATTAATGCCACTGAAGAGTGGTGAGAAAAGAAAATATTGGTAAGCAATTAACTTTTACAATATCAAATATTTATATCCCTTGTACTAGTTTTTGTATATTATGTAACTAATTTATTGGTATTGAATGTTCATGAAGTCCCAGGTTACTATAAATTTAGGTTGAGGGGCATCTAGTTCCAAGAAGAATTAACTCAATTGTTTGGAAATGTGACGGTAATAGGACCACATCGGTGGGCACCATCAAGTTCAGCGCTTCTAACTAATGGAATGCCTCAAGTTGATTTAGAAGAAGGGTTTGGAGATATGAAGAAATATTAGGGGCAGCAACTGGCATGATTATTGAGCTTAATTCTATGACGTTAAATGGAAATAACTAAGGAGAACAAGCATAAGAGACAGAATTGCCAATAGGGTAAACTACAACTACCTTGTTGAGGTGAGTTGAAGTGATGTCATAAAAAGGTGTCACCTTTATATTTATGATAGATGCAATTGCAATGGTGGCAGAGGAAGCACATGCTACCGATAAGATGGTAGCAAAGGCACATGCTTATGATGTCTCAATTGCAGGAGTCTTGGGTCACCTCAATCAAGTTTATGAAGTTATCCATGATGTTGACTTCCATACACAATGCATAGAACACCTCATTAAAGACCCACTTGTAAGGGAAGCATATGCGATTTTGAAGCATATGAAGGACACACTTGTGGTTTTTCTAAGGCGTCAATATTATAAACCTAATAAATAGCTTTTTATGACTATTTATTGTAGTAATTAAATCTAGAGATAAATTTATTTGGTGGACATCGCTACTATACATGTCTTCCCTTCTATTACAAATGTCATTACTAGTATGTGTGCAAGATTTCATAATTTTACAATGGTTTATAGTTCATATAACGGTTTCATGGGTACTTCAACAGGAAAAAACAACTATGGACAATGAAGATTCATGTATTGAAGAGTATGAAGGAAGAGGGAGGATTGGGTATAAAAGATCTTATTTGTCAGAATAAGGCTTTCATTTGGAAGCTATGTTGGGGTTTGCTCACTAAACCTCAAGCTCTTTCGGTGTAATGTTTGTGGTGCAAATACAAATGTGGCAACAAGAGAATTCCCGATGTGAGCAAGAAAAGAAACCAATCGGCAGTATGGCAAGCCATCACGTCGGTTTAGGCAAGCTTCTATAAAGATGTGGGATGCAAAATCTGTAGTGGTAATAGCACCAAGGCATGGGATGAAATGTGGACTCCGTTAGATAGATCCCTATGGGATTATGTAGATAGAAATTTTCATCTTCTTAGCTTGGAGTCTCAAGTAAATGAATTTGTTACGACTGCAGGAACCTGGGATCTAAATAAATGGAGCACATTTCTTCCAAACTGGGTAATATCCCATATCCAAATGGTTCAACCACCCAGGGGTATTGAGCCCAATACTTTCCATTAGCGAAATTCTGCTAACGGGTTCTTTAGCATCAAAGATGCATACAAGATGATATACGCTCAGCAAGACCACTCTAATAGATCTGACTGGAAGGAAATTTGGCAATGGGAAATTCCAGAGAGAGCAAAATACTTCATGTGGTAAGTTTTCCATGAGAGACTTCCAACTAACTCACTCAAAGTGAAACACAATGTCACAAATATTTGTGAGTGCCCATATGAGTGTGGCTATGAGGAAAACATTTCCTTGAGAGACTGTGAGGTTTCTAGAAATGTGTGGATGCTTTTAATTAACCCTATATATGCTACTATTTTCTTTGTTAGTGATTTACAGGATTGGATTAGCTGGACTTTGACCAATGAACCGTAAGCAA
This sequence comes from Vachellia pachyceras, assembly GCA_025593235.1. NCBI lineage: Eukaryota > Viridiplantae > Streptophyta > Magnoliopsida > Fabales > Fabaceae > Vachellia > Vachellia pachyceras. Next base: position 15,673 of record JANTPZ010001208.1, on the reverse strand, counting down.
GGAAAGTGTCAAGGTGGACTTGGAGCAGGATTTTTGGTCTAGCTTGCTGGATGATATGGAAAAATCATTGTTACAAAGCATTTGATGAGACTAGTCTGCAACTAGAGGAGCTTGTAACGAAGTGCATTTATCAGCTCATGGAAAGAGTAGAAAGTAGACGATACAAACATACATCATATCAGCGACCAAATATAATGTCCTGCAAGTGGAGTTTTCCCCCAGCTGGGTACATACAAGTCGACGTGGATGGTTCCACCAACTAACAAAAGCATGCAGTGTGTGGGGGTCTTCTGCGTGATAAACATGGTAATTGGCACGGAGGCTTTCAAGTAAGTATTGGCTTTGCATCTTCTATCGAAGCAGAGTTGCACTCTATTAAGGAGGGTCTGTCACTACGCCAAGAGAAAGGCTTTTCTAAGGTTAAGCTATATATAGATTCTCTAGAAGCTATACATCGCATATTTTTTGGATGTGACACATTGTACCCACTTAATCAGGTCATTACTGAGATCCGTACTCTCACTATGAGAAGATGGGATGTAGAGATCATACACTGCTATAGGAAAGCGTTGGTTTGTGCTGATAAGCTTGCCAAGAATGGACATAGATCAAGTTCAAGATATCTTTATCTACCAAAACCACCTAGCTATTATTTAGATTCTCTAAATTGCGACATGTGGGCTTGTTTGGGAACTAATACCCATGCTTTTACTTCTATGTAATTGTTAAAACTCAAGCTTTTGCTTGCCTTGTTATTAAAAAAAAGAAGAGTATGCCAAGCAACGAGCAAAGATACTTTTACATATTGCTGCACTTACTAGTGCATATGTTGAATTGTATTTGTGTAAAGAACCATGACATACCAATGATTATTCAGGTCATGCATGGGTCAATGATATCTTAGAGGGTCAACCCATAAAATGCTATGAAATGTCTAGAATGGAGAAGCATGTGTTTTGTTCACTTTGCATTGAATTGCAATATCAAAGTTTGAGAGAAACTAGAGAAATGGGAATACATGAAATGATTGCAATTTTCTTACATACTGTTGGACATGCGTAAGAGAGTAGGATGCAATAAGAAAGATTCTAGCACTCAAAGGAGACAATTCACATTCATTTTCATAATGCCTTGCAGGCATGTTGTAGGTTTGCAATATCTATTATCAAACTATAGGATCCAACATTTGCAAATGTTCATACAAAAATTTGTCATAGTAATCACCATTGGCCCTTTTTTAGAAATGCTATTGGAGTAATTGATGGCACACACATCCTATGTGTTGTCAAAGCATCATAAAAATGAAATATGTGGGAAGAAAAGGAATCACCACACAAAATGTAATTGTAGTGTGTGATTGGGACATGTGATTTACATTTGTATTGGTTGGATGAGAAGATAGCGCACGTGATGCGCACAAATTGATCATACACTCACAATTGCGTCCATGAACTTTCCCCATCCACCTAGAGGTATGTTTATAATTGATATGCTTTTTAATGCTATTAAAACACAAGGATTGATATCAACTATGTATTCTACAGATAAATATTATTTGGTGGATGTTGGCTATCCAACACCGCTTGACTATCTTGGTCCATACATATGTGAGCGTTACCATCTCCCAGATTTTTAAAGATCATCAAGGCTTCAAGATGACAATGAGACATTCAATTATTTGCATTCTAGTATTAGGAGCACAATAGAAAGGACTTTTGGATTTTGGAAGTATAAATTTAGAATCTTATAGAAAATGAGTAGCTATGACTTTCAAACATAAGTTAAAATTGTGTGTGCCACAATGGCTATACATATTTCATTAGAAGAACATCTCTAATTGATAATGACTTCCTGTACATAAATCAAAAGATAATTTTGATGATAATGATGACAATAATGGTAGCGAATACAATGAACATGAATCTTCTCAAATACATCCATCGATAGCATCTTCATCCGACATGGCTTGTCTATGTGATACAATAAAGGATGTAATCATTTGTTACATATAGGACTGTTAGTCATGTATTGTATACATGTTTTTATGTACCAGTTCATTCTATAAATAATAATAGTGCAATTTCGATGTATAAAATATTTGGAATCTATAATTATAAAATATCTTTCATTTTATAAGCTTCCATTTTTATATACTAAAAATATTCATGGCTGCTTGGGAAGCTTTGAGGAGGCCACTTTACTAGCCTTTTCTTTGATAGAAGATGAGTCCACTGGCCACTTTTTTCCTAGCCTCTTCTTTTATCCTTCACCTTGAAGAGAGGAGCTTGGTGTTACCGGAGGTTTAGGTTCCTTATGCTAAAGCTGATCAATGTAGAATTAGCAGTCAGGGTCAATGTCTTCTTTATGAGGTTGATGAGGCTAAGGCTCCAAAGGGGTAGCAGGCTGGAAGCTACTCTGACATTTCTCCTCTCTTTGTATTAAAACCACTACATGCTTAAGGGAAAGGTGCATATGAAGTATTGGGTGGCTATACTTATAAAAAGCAGACATGCAATCAATTGCCTGGGAAGACAAAAGGACGATTATAATGAAGGGAAAACCTTACTCAAGGAGAAGAAACAATTAGGGATGAAATTTTGAAATTATGATATCATCATTAGTTAGTTCTTTAGATGATGACTATATATACAAATATATGTTAGCTAAGGCTCGACTAATACCTAAAGTTTTAAGATTTTTTATTGGCAATGGTCATTTGTTAATAACTGACGACCATATGCGAAAATAGGCGTCAATTTCATTACTACTAACGGCTTAAGCTTTCACCTCATTCAATTATGTGCTTTCAAGATGTGATTTAAGCTTTGATTATACTAATAATTGATGAATAATGTTTTTATCTTCCCTAATATATTAATTTTTTAAATTTTGATATCATCCTTGGTGTTTTATTTACTGATGATTAAAGTTTAATTATTATCGACTTTCTACTATTAAATTATGCTTATATTTACCCTTGTTTAGCCAATAGTCATCAGCTAGATATATATGCACCATCATAAACATTAAGGATGGTGCTTATTATTATAACCGACAATTTAGATAAAAAAATTTGAAACTTAACCTAGCTGCCTTCAACTTTTTTACAGTTACTGTATTGAAAACTCAATCGTTGGCCCACTCTCCTGTGGCTACACTTCTTTGGACTATTCCTTTAGCATTTAACAGTGTCCCCCCACATTCCCCCTTTGTTGTCGCCATTGTTGTCATCACTAAAACTATAAGTATTAACCTCTTTTGATGAGTTTTCCATTTGATTTTTTGCTCTTTCTAGTATTTTTGTGTTCATAATTTGAAATAGATTGTTTTAGGGTGATTTCTTTAGTTTGAAACGTTATTTTTGCCTCGAATTGACTACTAGCCTTCATTTTAAGAGATGGAATTGAAGTTAGCCTTCATTTTAGAGGCTAGGAGTTTAACAGGGAGATGATAATCAAATTAGTCACTAATGCAAAAAGTGCTCACATAAAAAGGCTTTTTAGACTACACACATGCATTTTAGATAAAACCGATTTAAAAAGTAATACTTTTTAGACCGCACATAGATGGGGTCTAAAAATGAAACTTTTTAGATGTCATTTTAAAAAATATTCGCGATACCCTCCTCCTATTTTGCCTTCATATTCATTATCAAGTATTGGCATGGGATGAGAAAATAAGAGAAACACATATAGATGGTTGTTGTAAAGTTTAGCTATAACACATCTCTTCTACTTATTCATTTCATAGTTCATCTAATATAAATGCATATACCACAAATTAAAACAAAAAATAAAAGAAAATATACAAAAAATGATATAAACTTCTACGTGATCATGCTGTTCTTGGAAGTCACTGGCCTTGTGCTTGTAAGAGTAGATGTTGGCCTTGTGCTTATAGAGAAGACAATAACCTAAGTGTGAAAGTTCTAGAAACTTAGCTTTGGGGATGTGTGTGCCTTCTTTGCCCCTTCACTCCTTACAAATTGCAAAAAATTATTGTTAGAAAAGAATTTGACCAAGAGGGGGAGAATTAGTCAAATATAAAAATCAAGCGCTTTAAAATTCAAAGAATTAAAAGAGCAAAGACACTAAGAGAAGAAGAAATATGAACACAAATTCATACTGGTTCGATCTCCTTGACCTACGTCCAGTCCTCAGATCACCCCTGAGAATTGCAAATCCACTATCAACAAATAAACAAGGCTCAACAAGCCTATACAAGCTGGGAATCCTCTCCCCCTTTCACTTTTCACGAAAACAGAGTCACACACTCTGTTCTTATCTCTCTTTCAGCCCAGTTTACTTAAGGTCCCGTCCTTAAGTTTCTCACAAATTAACAAAGTATTTTTGCCACATATATCTCTCTCAAAAGAGTATATGGCTAATAATGAAGCTCAGAAAGAATTAATGAAGGAATATAGAGAATGAAATAAATGCGGCTTTGAATGCTCAGTATTTTCTGTTGTTCTTTTTTTTCTGAATTGAATACTGGTCCTTTTATAGTTGAGAGACTCTTAAATATCTGTTAGACTCCATTTAATAGCTGTTACTCTCACCATCGACCATTTGGCTTTTTCATCAAAGGCATTAAATGCTATTAAGTCAGATGAGGTTGAATGTTGCCGAGGAACGTTAAAGTCTTCGAGCCTCGGATTATGCCTGTATTTCTTTCCTCATTTAATGTTTCAAGCTTCTGCATTTAAGAGAGCAGTGAGAATTCAAAATGTCGTTACACAAATAAGGAAGGTAGGTGAGTAGCGTAGGTGAAGTGTGTCAGACAAAGCTGCCAGAGAGAGACAGTGCTCGAGCATAAGACTTCAATGCTTGAGTGTTGCTCAGAATACTTCAAAGAAAAGTTCAATGCTTTAACACAATAATCGAGTATTATCTGAAAGTATTTGAAAAAGAATCAAATACTCGAGTAATGAATCTCAGTGCTTGAGTACTGACAATGCTTTCTAAGAATACTCAAGTAATCTGAGCAAGTGTTGGAAAATATAAGTTTTGACAATTCACATTACTCGAGTGCTGAATCATTGTGCTCGAGTATTAGTAATGCTGTAAGTGAATGGTGGAGCATTGTAATAGAGTATTGATGAATAGTGAAAAATTTCAGCCCGATGCTCGAGCATTGAAAGTTAGTGCTCGAGTATTCATAGTGCTTGCAGTCAATACTCACAGTGTTGGCTTCCAGTAATGAGGGTTAAGTTACAATACTCGAGTACTGTTAAACTGTGCTCGAGCATTGGCTCTGCTGGAAGCTTTTACTTGAAATATCACTTAACAGCATTGATAGAAGACTCAATACTCGAGTGCTACATTTGCAGTGCTCGAGCATTGGCTATGCTGTCAGCCAATGCTTGAAGTGTTTATTCAGAGTATAGCTTAAAAATTTATCTTTGAAACATAGTGCTCGAGTACTACATTCCAATACTCGAGAATTGACAACACTTCATGTCAATACTTGGAGTATTACCTGGGAGCACTAAATTTTCTTAGGTTTAAAACTTGCAGTGTTGGAGCATTGAATTCCATTACTTGAGTACTGTCAATACTTTGACAAAGACACTTGAGTATTTTCATGAAGCACTGAATCAATACTTTAAAACTTGAGACTTAAAAATCATTCTGCAATCTCTCAGCAGAATTTTGTTATCATCAAAACAAGATATCAACAATTATATCTAAGAAACCAAATGTAAAAAAATATGAGAAACCAGATAAAAAAACCAGATCTAAGAAAAAATATATGAATACGCACCTTAAGATTTGGGTGAATACAACGGGGAGACGTGTGGATCTAAGACCTCTAAGGCAATGACAGCATTGGAGAGGAGGAAGACGAAGATGTGGCTGGAGAGAATGATGTTGGGAATGATATTGGGAAGGAGAGTTAGAGAGGAGGAAGATGAAGAGGAGAATAGAGACAGAGATACTAAGAAAGAGAGCGCAACTTAAAACTTTTGAAGTTCGGGGTTTTGAATTTTTAGTCATTTAGACCGCACCTATTCAGTGTTGTCTAAAAAGACCATATTTTAGATCGAACCTATGAGGTGTATTTTGAAAAGCCATCGTTTTAAACCATACCTAATAGGTGTGAACTAAAATAGACTATTTTTAGACCGTACCTAACAGATGCGGTCTAAATGACTAAAAATTTGTATTATTATTTATAAAAATGACACCGGTCATAATAGATGTGGTCTTCATTTTTACACATAAATTAATTATATAGTTCTTACATTTAGAATTTGAGATAATATATAGAAGTTGCATTTAATTTCTAAGCTAACTACTATCTCTAACCCTTAATATAAGAACAATATAACGAACTTGAGTAGATTGAAAAAATTAGTTAAGTTAGTTATTTGTAACAAAGATGAGTTGATCTTGTAATATCCACATTTCTGTAACTAGGATTAAAGGCTATATCTGTAAATTATGCAGTATTATAAGGCTCATAAAGAAGGAAAGATATAGAGGAAAATGCCCAAAGGAAAAAAAGATCATAATTGACTAAGTCCTTGTCTTAAGGATTCTAAGTAAAAATGACTAAGGGTAAAATGATCATTTGGCCTATATGATAAGGGTAAAATGGTCATTTAGATTAAAAGACCTAGGGCATAAAATGTTATCAAATAATAAGGACATTTTGGTAATTTGGTCAAAAGTCAACTAAAAAGTCAAAGTTGACTAAAATGTCAAAGTTGACAAAAAATGTCAAAAGTCAACCAAGGGTAAAGTTGTAATTAAGAAAAAGTAGAAAAAGTGATGGCATTTTGGTGATTATGGCAAAAGTAGAAGAGGTAGTGGTATTTTGGTAATTATGAGGAAAATAATAAAAGTAATGTCATTTTCGTGATTAAGGGATTTCGAAGTTAAGGACGACTGAGAACTAATTATTTGAGGTAGCAAGAGTTCTCAAATGCCGGAGACTCAAACTGAGAAAACTTTAGTTGGATCATAAAGTAATTAATAAAATTATTACCTAGTATCTAGTGCGGGCAGTTTCAAAGTATGGAGATCAAGAGTGCCTGAAAGCCCCGAAAAAGGATTTTCTTAGAAAATTAATTTCGGAAAATCCGAGAAGAATTTTGACGAATAGAAAAGGGCTTGAGTATCAGGGAAAAATATATAATTCTTTCATGCCCTTAAGTCAAATTGGCCGCCAGGAGCCCGTTTCACGGTGTTGCACGTAAATCGAGAAATCCTGACGAGTTACGAGGAAACCCCGGAGATGCTATAGGCTATGACATGATGCCACCAAGGTAAGGAGGCCTAGGGAATGGCGCCACATGAGAGATAAAGTCTCCGAAAAAGTAAAAAGGTAGTTACTCGCGTAAAGGTTACTTTATGGAAGTGCGTGCCACCGGATCAAGTAACTGGACTGGACAAAGGCCTAGCCAGCAAATCAGACGCCTAGGGGTCTGAAAAGTCACTTTTCAGCAAGAAATTCAAGGGGGCAAGTGGCACAATGACCAATGACTATCAAGTATTTCAAGACTTGGTCCCCAAGAATGCTTCTCATCTACACACTCATTTAACATGAAATTTTAAAAACACAAATCCTCTCTTTCTTCTCCATTTTGGATGCCACCTCTCTCTCTATCTCTTAGTTCTGAAATTATCTCCCTTCTCTCTAGCCAAAAACACTATCTTCAAGCTTCCAAGAAGAAAAAGAGAGCTAGCACACATAAGGTAACCATTTAAGCTCTCAAATCTTCATCTTTTCTCAAGCTAGCAACCTTCTACTACCTTCCTCTTGAGTTGTTCCTTGAATGAGCCTCTCTTTTGGGAAGAGGATGGCTATGATTTCAAGAGTCTAAAATGGAAAAGAGAAGGTTATAAAGGTGGTAAATGGTTGCAAGTTGTTTCTTGAGTAGTATGAACGTTGTTGTTGGTTATTGTTGGTTAGTTTGTATTGTTGTAAAATTTTGGGAAGCTCAAGTTTATGGGGAGGTGCTGCCCAAATTTCTTTTGGTCTAAGGGAAGGTGTGTTTGAGTACATCAAAGTTAAGAAAAGGGGTTTTGGAAGCAAGGAAACACATGGTTTCATGAGCAAAGTTGAAAAACCCTTCCTTCCCTTGTTTTTGCTGTTTTCGTCCAAGCTAAGGAAAAAATAGAAAGGCTGTGTTTTTTAGCATTTTGATGGCTCCATTGACTTCAAAATGATGTTTTTTTATAGGGTAAAGCTAAAGGATAGATTTTTGAAGCTTTAAGGGCCATAAAAATCAAGTCTTGAACTTGTAGGACTCTTGAAAAACCTAAGGGGCTTTTATGCATTTTTACAAGTTTTGTTGCATCTTGATGATGCCATGTTTATATGGATATTATGTCATGATTCTTAGGGTTTTAAGATCTCCAAGAGCATCCTTGGAAGAGATCCAAGAGCACTTTTGAAGTTGGGTAAAGGAAAGCAAAGAAAAGGTAGCAAAACTACTAATCTCTTTTTATGTTTATGAAAATGAGTTGTGAATGTTACATGAACTTTTATGATGATTAAAGTGCATGATTTGTGTATGAAATGTGATTTTTGTGGTATGACCATAAGCATACTAAAGTGAAGTTTGATGTGTCACATGTTTAGATGTTCATACACATGCCATAAAGTTGTATATGCACATTCACAATGTCTTGAGTATGTGGTTTTGCTATTGGGATTTTTAAATCTCATTCCCCCAACTAACCATGTAGGTGGAAGCACAAGCAAGGGTAAGGAAAAATTTATTGATGAGTGAAGAAGTTGCTCCTTGTTTGCATGGTTTTTGTGTAAATATTTGAGTGCTAATTCTCTTGAAGTTTTTTGTTGTTGTAGTTGTAACTTTAAACCTCTACACAAGGTACCATGTGAATGTGTGATGATGCATGCCTAAAAATGGACTAAAACCAACAAGGAATGGTAAGGGAATAGTCATGCATGTTTAAGAAGGGTTAAGGAACCAAAAAGAGGTTTTGGTGAATTTTAATGAAAATTGGTTTTCAAAGTTAAGGGGTTCCAAAGGCTCTGAAAAATGAGTCTGTTTCACATGGCAAGGAAAAATAGCAAAAAAGCTCCAAATGAGCTGAAACTTTCCAGTTAGAAACTACACATCCTAAGATTTAAAATGATATAAATTTTGTGAAATTTGGATATGTATTTTGAGAGATATGAATTTTCCAAAATTTAAGGTAAAAACTGGAAAAACTAGAATTGACCAATTGGACAGTAAATGGTTTCGCAATAAACTAATTTAAATGGGCAATTTTTTGGGCCAATGAGTATTTCCCCCATATAGGTCACTTAATAAGATAAATTTAGAAATTGAAACCACTCCATTTAGATTTTTCTAGAATTAGTTATGATTTTTTAAATTTGGGTCAAAAATATGGAAAAATGACTTGTGAACAGTAACAACGTTTTTTTCGTTTTTGAAAATCCAAGTTCACAATTTTGAGTCAAATTTTAATATCTGAGGCCCAAAAGTGGTTCAAAAGTGATCTCATATGAATATATAGGAGGAAAATAGGAGGTGTTACAAATCTTCCTTAGATATATACCCTCTTATATGTTGATTATACTTAGATAGAAACTCCTTAATGAATGCAATCAATAGGGATAAATTTGGAAAAAAAAATTGTAAATTTAGAAGGAATAAGCATATTAAGACCTTATACTTGTGAACAAATGCAATCCCTAACTAACTCTTATATTAAAAACCAGAGGTACACTACTACAAAAAGATGAAATTATATCCCTCTCTCAAGTTCATCTTCAAAAGAAAAAAAGGATGTGAGAGGAGTCACCGGAAAGCATTAAAGTGAGAAGGGGACCCCTCTCACACAGAGCGACGCGGGTTGGCTCGCACCAACCCATCAGTTTGGTGGGGTAGGTTAAATGGGCTGCTTTTTGACAGCCCAAGCCCACTTTGGCCATATATATTTTTAATTTTAAAAAAAATAAATTCTTTTTTAAATTTTTGTTGCCCATAAAATTGTATAATCTTATAATTCTGTTCCCACCAATAAATTTTCAATTTTTCCAAAAAAATATAAGTAATAATGCTTTGTTATAATTTTAAATATAGTATTATAGGAAGTTGATATAAAAAATAAATTTTTTGGTACTATTTTTGAATATATTAGATATTTTTATTATAATTTATAAAAAATATTGAGATGAAAAAGGTATAAAATATAAATATATTATTTTTAAAATTAAAAAAAGCACGTTAGGCGGGCTGGCCTGCCAACCCGTGGGTTTAACGAGACGGGTTGGAAGAGCCAGTCCCCTAGCAAGCTAGCAAAATACTAGCCTGGTAGGCTGGGCCCATGAACCCAACCCATATTCCCAGCTCTACTCTCACATCCATTTATAAGGAAAATTATCGTTAAATGGTTTTCAAATGCTTTGATCCATTTCTATCTTCATATTATGCTCTATGCAGCAACTGTCCACCATATCCTTTGTGTTCTCTCCCTCTAAGCTTGTCATGGCTGAAAGTACGCCGACATATTATTGTTGCCGCCAATGCTTTAAGCTATAATAGACTGGAATTCTTTGGTGAGACTTGTTGCAGCAAAAAATCTTTCAGCGGTGACTTTTATATCTTTAACAATGACTTTTGTCACCATTGAAAGTCAATTTTTTTACGGTGAAACTCATTGCTCCTCCATTTTCTGCCATTGCCATAATTTTTACTCGAACAAGTTGCTGCTACTTCCTCCACCGTTGAGTCCGCTTCATCCTCTAAGCTTGTTGCTTGCCATTGTGTCCTCCAAGCTCGAGTTTCCAATTGTTGATGCATCATCCATTGTTGCCCACACCTCCTACCTCCGCCAAGCTCGTCGGTGCCTCTTCTTTCCACCTCCCCAAGTCGCTCCTCCTCACTCCTTTGACTACATTTAGGGTTTCTTTTTTGTAAAGTTAGTTTTTTTAAATTTGCAAATGTTAAATAGATATTTTAAATTTTTAACTCACATTTGGATATATTTAAATGATAATGTATGTATTGTTACAAAAATAGGAAATTTCTTATATATATATATAGTGAAGTTGATTGGTGTTAGAATATCTTGATAATGAATTATTATTCTTTAGATATTGATGGTTGTTAATAAAGTGTTATTCTTGGATTGCTTAATTGGATTGATATTAAAATTATTGGATGTTTAATTTTTTATAAGGAAATTCTACTAAAAATTTTAAAAGTGGGTTTGGGATTAAAAATTAGAAAATTTTCTATGTTTATTTTATGGGGTTGGTGAACGTGGTGAATTGAATTTTCGAAATAGTTTTCTTAAATTTCTGAAGTTGACTATTTTTTTAAATGGTTTAGGTGGTAACTTAATGGATCATAGTTGGATGAATACTTAAGAACTAGTGAAGAATATCAAATAGGATGGAAGATTTTATTGAATTTATTAAAAGGAATGAACCTAGTAAAAATGGGATTTTTTGGTCCACGTGTGAATTTCTTAAATGAGAGTCGAAAGTGTGTTGATAATATTAGGGATCACCTACTCTGCCACAGGATAAATCTTTAATAGATAATATAGATATGGCATGGTGAAGCAAGAGATGCTTTTTCTATTGAAGAGGACAAAGTGATGACTTGGATAATGATAGAATGGACGACATCATTCATGATGTTAGAGCGAAATCCTTTGCGCAAACACCTAAATATGACAGCTTACAAAGCAATGCAGAGGAACCCTTACACTTGATAGCAATGTTGAAATCAGCTTACAAAGCAATACAAAGCAAAGCAATGTAGTAAGTGTATACACTTGATAGCTGTGTTGAAATTAATGAATTTAAAAGCAAAAATTAGTGGACCGATTCAAGTTTCATGGGGTTGCTTCAGTTTTTCAGTGATATCCTTCTGGACCAAAATGTGCTCTCAAATTATATGTATGATACCAAGAAAATGTTGGCTGCAATGTGCATACGACTTGGATTCAACCTTATGTGAGTAGTGTGTATGGTTTTTTGCCATTAATAAGTAATATAATTTTGTATCTTTAGTTCATCATTTAATTACTTACCATTTTATATTTTAATTCATAGTGCCCTCAACAACTATTAAATAAAGAGTGTGAATATTATATGTTTTCTGTTCAATGTATGAAATTATTCAAAGTGGATCTCATGAATTTGTCAGAGTTGATTTCCTCTTTGATGTCAAATAATATTACTTTTATTTGATTGAAATGTTACTAACTTTACTTTATGAATTTACAAATTTTTGGTAAACAACAACCTTACACTACCGATGAAATTGATTTCATACGAGATTTATTGGCACAATTTCTCCAACAACATGCTACTACAATTTAAATAAAAGTAAGAACTGGCTAATGAATTAAGAAATGCTATCCTAGGTTTAGTTTCTATAGTTTGTTGCTTAGGTTTATTAGGTTTTGTTGTTTTTGAAATTCACTTGCGTAGTTTTAAAGAATGGTTGTTTCTTGGCCAAATACTGATTTATGTAGTAACAACAGTTTGCTAATTGTTGTTTGTTGCAAGCAGTTTGGTTTAGATTAGTTCAATGGATATAAATTTTAAAAATGATGTATAACTTGTCAGCTCTATCTATCAAGTCTGTTTTGGCTAAAGATGGACGCGATATCTTAATTTCTAATGTTTGTTTCCCTACGGACGTAATGGTCAAATACTTTTAATGTTCCTATCAAAGACATCCTGCACAAACTGAATGTAAAACGACCCAAAAAATGAACATGAAAAGTGTATATTGTAGTAGTGGTAGTAGATATGCTTCAAACTCACTCCTTAAACATCTTTGAATTGTGACATTTGGAGTCGAATTGAAGTATATATTTTCCACGAATGTGACAAACAAAGGAGTTAAGTGCGGTACAAGTATATAACTGTGTCAGGAAGGTGAAGCGATAGCATGCTAGTATATACAAGCCAAATTACTCAAAGACAAGAGGAAAAGGTTAATATAGATATAAAGCATGCAAACACACACACACACGCACATGTTCGTGGTGCATGAAACAAATCTTGACATAAGATATAAAGCAAAAAAGAATCTTGCAGAAAGATTTAGAGAAGATATTCCAACCAGATCTCGAATTTATATTCTTACCGCATTTTGTTCTTGTATCATCCTAAGCTTCGAAGACTGACTTAGCCACCTTAAACTCTGAAAACATTAAATGAGGGTTAATTGGTGATAAACAGGTAGAAATCGAATTTAAGACAAGGTCAGGCTAATAATTTTCTCTCCGAAGAAGAGGCTGGTGGAAGAAATCTCTTGAGTAAATTATGACGACAAACGCTTAGCTTCTAATAGATTAGTTGCTTTTTGGGGAAGGGGGGGAATGATCAACAAACATGCACAAATATAAAGATTTTTTAGCTTTATTTCACCAACAACCTTCCAGACTTTAAATATAATACTCATTTGATTCATAATATATAAGTCATTTTTTCAGCTTTAATAGGTTTAAAAAATTAAATTTAGAGTAATGATATATAAAGCATTTAATATTTTTTCTATTTTACCCTTCTATATAATGCAATTAAATATAATAAATAATTAATTTATTATAAATAATGAAGATTTGACTTCTGATAAGAATTGATTTAAAAAGTACTACAAATTTATTACATCTTCAATTATCTAACTTTCATTTTTTCCGTTTGCATGTGGTAGTTGAATTGGAGCAATATTAAAAGTTGGAAGAGTATTTCTCCCAATTAATAGGATTGAAATGTCATTAAACTTCCCATTTTTCCTAGGTATTTATATTCTTTTATCATAGAGGCTGTTCTATTTAAAGTATTATCAAGTACTCGGACCTCTTCCTTTGAAGATTCATATTTCAATCAATCACATTATGAAATATTAACCCTTTTGGTAGACCCTACATCTGTTGATACTCCTCACATATCTTCATTATTTGTGATTAGAGGTGCTAGTATCGGTTGAGCCCACCGATCATTTCACCAACATATGCAGTCAAGTTTTTATTATAAGACGCCTTTTAAATGAAATAAATTATTCCTTTATCAATCGCCAAATAGTGTATTAATTACATTTCTAAAAATTGTCTCCATTAAGTAAGAAACTCCAAATTTTTATGTGATCCAAGAAAAGTCACCTCACATATGTTTACTTTATACTTTGTACAGTGCAAAATTACTTAAAATAAGTTAATTCAAATAACTCTAAAAATCTCAATAATTGTAACTTATATTACTTTTTGGATGTAATTTATGATAATAAATATGGGTAATTTTAGAGTTTTTTTACACTTTCACACAAAATTAATGACTTAACTTTCTATACGGAGTAAGAAGTAAACTTCTAAGTGGAGAAAATGTGTGTAACAAAATTTGTAGAAAAAAGGTATTTCTTTTAAAAATACAGATTATGTGGGGAAAATGTATATCAGATTATGTAAATAAGAATTGGTTTAAAATAATAAATATGTAAAAAATGTATTTCTTTTTAATATGTCCTTATTAAAAGAAAAGGTGACTGATGAGAGAAGAAGTGGGAAAAAGAAGTAATAAAATGTATAAAAAAGGAAATTATTGAGAGAGAATGTATGTAAAAAGGAAATACATATAATTATGATATAAAAAATGAAAAATATGCATTGAGCATTTAGACATATCCAAGACGTAGCTTATGCAAAAAGATCATACTCAAAGAAAATTGTAGGTTTTAATAATGATCAGAATTCGATGAGTACCTTATACTCCTTCCTGACCTAAATATCTATAATTTACAACTAACTAAATAATATAAATCAAAATATTGGTTAAAATTAGTTGAAAGTAATAAATATGTAAGAAATGTACTTTTTTCAAATATATATTTATTTATAAGGTGGTTGAGAGAGAATGAGTAGAGAATTATATTAGAGAGAATAAATAAAAAAAAGGATGAAACATACATGTGTTATAAATATTGTAGTGTGGATGTTCATGAACCCATAAACCATGTTTTTATGTTGTATCATAATATAGATTAGTTCTTATGTTTATGACATTGTAACTCAGGTTTAACGCTTATAAATAGAGACTTAACACAAAAAGTTGCAAGTACATGGAAAATCTAAGGGAATGAGAACTCTAGATCTTCCCTTTTCTCATCTCTACGTACATTTCTCTCTTCAATCTATGATTTTGTACATATTTACCTGTTATAACAAATTATCAGCATGCGTTTACTCTGAAGGTTTGAGGTACCTCTATACGAAAGTTTGATATATAAGCTTTCTGTAAATTAATATGTTGTTTTAGTATATAATATCTATTAACTTCCCTCCACACAAATATCCCTTCTACCCTCATTAATATCGGCAACTTAATTCTATATAGTATATTGTTCTTCTATGTTATTTATTTTGCCATTCTATCTATACATTTAAAATTTGTTATTTAATTTTATGTTATTATTTTCACTGTTCTCTGTTGTAACTATTTATTTTAATTTTTTATTTCAATTTTTGTTATTATATCATATTATGCTATTTTATATTAATTTCTTCCTATGTTATTTTACCTTTTATTTTTGTGATCTTTGATATTTCATATTATTTTTTATATTTTATTTTTATGTTTCCTTTTTTCCTATTGTTATCTTTTATTTTGTTATGTTATTTATATTATGTTATTATCTTTTAGTTTCATGTTATTCATTGCAGTTGTTATT
>JANTPZ010001206.1:0-19442 GCA_025593235.1 Vachellia pachyceras | reverse complement strand
AGGAATGGGCCATTTACAGAGAACTTTTGCTTGCTTATGAGTGTGGATTCAGGGAAGTAATTATTGAATTGGATGCAAAGTTACTTGTGGACATGTTTAATTTAGAATGTGATTTTGCTGACAATGATTTGTTACTTGCAGATATCAGAGAACTTATGGCTAGAGAGTGGAATGTCATCATTCAATACGTGCCGAAGGAGCAGAACCAGTTAGCTGATGCTCTGACTAAGAAGGCTATCTCCAACTCTAGAACTTATAGCTCGTGCCCGCACCATCTGTAGGAATTGTGTGCGAATGATCGTTTGGGAATTTCTCCCCATTTTGTGTAACCTTTTTTCATCTTGAGCCTTTGTGCTCTCTCTTTGTATAAAAAAAAATGTCGGCGCATCAAATCCAAACAAGCCCCATCGAAACCTATTAATATATTTATTTTAAAAAAACCTTATCAAGATAGGGCTACGTGCTAGCCGAATTTTCCAGTATTTCGACACTACACGTTTTAATCACGTTGAAAATGGAATTTATGGGGGTGTCCGAAAAAAAAAATTATATATTTAACTATATTTTTCTGTAAATCGAGATAATCTCTTTACAAATTTAGCTTGATAAAAACACTTTTTCGCAATTTTTTCTAACGGGCACTGTATTATTAGTCAAAATAAACACTACATTGGCTAAGAGCGTTGTTCATTATTTTATTATACATATTGTGCTTGTTTAGAAGCACTTAACTTTCATCCAAAAGTACGTTTAACAGTGTTTTCTGTAAAATGAGACAATCTCCTCTACATATTTACCTCGACTTGCGTAAAAGTACTTCTCTACTGCTTTTCTGAATGTACTGTTAAATTAACATTTGGGGCAATTTTGGTTTCGGCAAAATGCTAAGTCAATGCCTCATCGCATAATAGCCAGCTAAGATCGAACAGCCCCCATTATCCATTTATTTGTTACATAAGCCGCGGAGAAATTCAGGCTCACTTTTTTGCAACATATACTTTTTTTGCCAACTTTTGCCCACAAATTTACGTATAGTTATATAAACACACACAAGCAGGTTGCAAATATATATATATATAGATTATAGGCAATCGAATCTGTAAGATGGAAATAAAACTATAAAAGGAATGATGAATACAAAAGAATATGCCTAGGGGTTAGCTAAAGAATATGCGCAGAGGTCTGTGTTAGGGCACGCAACTAACCGGAAGGTTGTGGGAAATGGACCGAAAGACTGTCCGGTATACGATAACGCTCGCTGGGAAAGAGAAAAAGAAGAATTACATTTTGATTTGCTCAAGTCACAAAACACGGCATTGTTTTCTGTAACTGCGTTTCGTCGGAGTCCACCTCCATCAAGTTCCCCTCCATGTGGCACTCACCTCCACCCCCTCCCCCTCTCACGTTGAGGCATCGTTCATTAACTTTATCGTCGGTCAAGGTATGCGTCTTTTCTGTTTTCTTCTGTGCAATTTGTTCCTCTGTAATTCGAATCTCAGAACTACGTGGTAATGCTTTATTTCATTGCATTTTTTATTGTTTATTTGGAGATGATCGGATGCTCATTGTGCTATGTGTGATGTTGGAACTGTGTTTCTTTTCGTTACGGCTTCAAATTCTTGTACTTGTCCTTTTTCTTGTTAGGCTGCTGCTACATAGTCCTAAATTTTAGGGTCGGAATTCCAATTTTAATTTAATAAGTGCTAGGCCAATAGTTGCTGCGTGAAGTGAAGGTGAACGCGAGGCAAGGTCAAGGATTGCAATTCTTGGGTTTCCGTCGGTTTCAGGCACTCGGGTCTCTTTTTGCTTGAACTGTTTTTTGTTTTTTTAAATGCATGTAACAGGAGTAGAAATGACAGTGGAATTTCTCGTTTCTGAATTTAGACATTTTTAGGAAACCTCGGTTCACTGGTTTTGGATAAAAATCAAAACTGGGATCTGATTGTTATTCTGTTAATTTCTTTTCTATGCTTTGGATGTATATTGTTCTTCAACTCTGCGGTTGAATCCATGCACAAGCCAGGAATAGGTTTTATTCAAACGATACGGTATTTAGTTTTCTCCTTCTTTCCTTTTGGTTTCGCTTTGAACTTTTCCCTCGCAGGTCCAGGAGGCTAGTATAGTTTATTTAGAACTATTCTTGAGCATTAGTATATTTAGAATACAATTCCCTCTGTTTTATTCAAACGATCCGGTATTTAGTTTTCTCCTTCTTTCCTGTTGATTTCACTTTGAACTTCTCCCCAGCAGGTCAAGGAGCCTAGTAAGGCTTGGTCATTCATTTTCTGTGGCATAAACTTCCGATGAGATTCATATGTCCCTTAGTACACCATTATGCTTTTTAACTTTGCTTTTGCTATAGAGCATTGTGTGTATGATAAAGAGTCAAGCCTATGTGCTATGACATTCTGAGGTTCAGTTTAAGCCATTCACTTTAGAAACTTGGTTTTCTTGAATGATGATGAGATATTTCTCTGTGACTCAGGTGGTGTTAGGATCTAAATTGAAATGGGTGATAGGTCCTTATTAAAATATTAAAATATGAAGTCAAAATTTAACCCCATAAGTTAATAAAGGATGGAAGAAAATATCCATTAAAATATTAGTAAGGGTTTTAAACTCATATAACCAATGAAGCCAACTTTAATAAGGAAAAGATAGAAAGAATCTTGTTCCACTCATCTTCACTAGTCAAATATTTTAGGAGAATTTCTCAAAAGTACAAAAATGAAATTGATGTGTTATTTCTCCATGACTAGCTTTAGGAAGGCTGACATATTTATATAAAGAGATTACAATAATTAATATAAAATAATCCTAATATCTTTATTCAAATATTTGAATATTTGAATTCAAGATATACTTTGATACTATAACTTAAATATACTATATTCTAACCAACATCGACGTAATAATAAAAATACTAAGATTTTTATAAATATTGTCTCTTGAGTTGTGTAGGAGAGCTTCCTTGCCTAGCCTATGCTTGAAGGCCAGTTTCAAGCTCATCACAAGACAAGGAACGATTTCTTTTTATTATTTGTAACATAAAATAGACTAATTACTTCTAAAAAATATGGTAAAAAACTGATACATTATCTTCATCCACGATCCATAATATCCAGTACTTTATTAAGTGGCCCTGGACGTTGAATGTGAAATTTTCACATTTAACTGATTACTTTCTAGCTCTGTACGAATAATTTTGTTCTATTAGTAGAAATGTAGAATCATGAGACAAAGGTGCACAAAACAAAGATAATAAACGAAGAGGATCTGTGGCTCTTGCTAATTGCATAAAGCCTTCAAGTAGTTCCCCCTCTGTCCACCAAAGGGGAAAATAAACTTAAATGAATCTAAAGCTGTCTTTTGGTTATGAAAGAACAATGAAAGATTTAATGTAAAGACTTTATTTCTCTGAGAGACAAAAAAGATGGGAGATAAATTATGCTTGAAGGCGAGGCAATGGCTAGGGTGACGGAGTGAAAGTCAGATGTCCAAGAATGCTTCCTGCTTTATACTAACTTCTGTTTGAGTGGTTTGTGTGTGCATAAACTGTGTTTTCTTTTAATTTCATATGACGCGGTCGTTATTCAATATGATGGATTTGTTCCAATTGAATTTTTTTTTGCAATCTTGAGACTTTTGTTTCCCTAGCATTCTAAGGATTTGGAGATTTTCTTTGGGTTTATAACTATAAAACATTTTACGCTTATGAGAAATTGATTCAGTAGGCACACTGAATACAAGGCTGTATAGGCTGTGAAATGTCGCACGTTGTGGTATATTATTCCGCCATGTGTACATGTCTAGATGATATTTTATCCTTTCAACACAGTGGATCTGAGAAAAACATTCTTGAGCATTAGTATACTTGGATTTGAAATTCTCAAGTGTTGTGGTATTGGCATGCAGTAATATTGCAGGTGCTTTTTTCTATTTTAGCACATATCCTGTGCTTGAGGATTGACAGGCGTGGATGAAAGGGTGATTATTATGTCTGGATTGATTGAAGGACTTCCTGATGCAGTTGCAATAAGGTGCCTTGCAATGGTTCCTTTTTACCTCCACCCAAAGCTAGAGCTTGTCTCTCGCTCTTGGCGAGCAGCCATTCATAGCCTTGAATTATTTAAATCGCGACAGGAGGTTGGTTCATCTGAGGATCTGTTATGTGTATGTGCTTTCGACCCTGAGAACATATGGCAGCTGTATGACCCTCTGCGGGACCTCTGGATGACACTTCCCATTCTTCCCTCAAAAATCAGGCACCTTTCCCGCTTTGGTGCTGTCTCTACTGCTGGAAAGTTGTTTGTGATTGGTGGCGGAAGTGATGCTGTAGATCCATTGACTGGTGATCAAGATGGGAGCTTTGCAACAAATGAAGTCTGGTCATATGATCCTGTAGTCCGGCAGTGGGCCCCACGGGCTTCAATGCTTGTGCCGCGGTCTATGTTCGCATGCTGTGTTTTGAATGGAAAAATAATTGTGGCTGGGGGCTTCATTAGCTACAGAAAATCAATATCTCAAGCAGAAATGTATGACCCTGAAAAAGATGTGTGGATTCAAATGCCTAACCTTCACTGCACCCATAATTCAGGCTGTTCAGGAGTAGTTATTGGAGGGAAGGTACACGTATTGCATAAAGGGTTGTCAACAGTGCAGGTTTTGGACAATGGAAGGCCTCCAGAGTGGACTGTTCAGGAAAGCGGGTGGCTCCAAGGTCCAATGGCGGTTGTTGGAGGTGCCCTTTATGTGATGAACCATGGATTTATTATCAAGCACGACAAAGGAGGGAGTAAGGTAGTGGGTTCAGCACACGAGTTTCAATGGAGAATTGGGTTCGGAATGGTTGGGGTTGGTGACGATCTGTATGTAATTGGAGGCGTCATTGGCCCTGACGGGGGGTGGAATTGGGACATCGGGCCTTTGGCTAATGTTGATATTCTCACACTTGGGAGCGACAGAACAGTTTGGCGTCAGGCTTCTCCGATGTCACGGTGTCGTGGGGCTATCCTTGGTTGTACGTCGCTGAGAATTTAGTCCACTCCGACTGGACCCCTTTGCCTAGAGCCGTAGAGAAAGAATTAGTTGTTTCCAAGGCAACTTGTTTTTTTTAATCTCAAGTGGCTACTGGCTAGGCTTCATCTAAACTGAAATAATACTACAAATGAGCCCGTTAAAACAAACAAACAAAAAGCTGCAATTTGATGCCCCGGCCTTTTGTCCCATGGATGAAATGACAGACATGAGTCTACGTATAGCTCGGAGAGATGGTGTTCCGCAAACATCCCAATATAAGTGCCAACATAAAAACTAATCAGACAGATTGTGTCCCTTTCTCATCTACGAATTCTCGCATTTTTTAATTAATATTTTTCATTTTAATGAATTTAATTCTTTTGTTTTAAATAAAATTTAAAAAACCTACAAAGATTAATCATATTAAACTATGAGACCTTGATAAAAAGAAAAAAAATCATAAAGGCCTGATTAAAAACACAAGCATAGGAGGAAAAAGCTTTTCGTTAAAATTAAAATAAAAATTAAATTATACACTCAATCTATTTAAGTTATATTAAATTTTAGTTTAGTCCCTTAAATTTAAAACGTATATATTTAGTCATTTTACTTTAACTTCATTAGTTTATTTTAATAGAAAATGTTGACTTATTAAATTTAAATAATAATTTTAAAATAAAATAATGATAAAAGGTGTTTAAATTTTAATTATTCAATATAATTATTTTAAAATTTAATTACTATTTGTTATTATTTAACATCAAAATCACTCTTTAAATATATTCAATAAATATTTTTATTAAAGGAAATTAACCATATTAAAATAAAAAAATTAAAAATACATTTTTAAATTTAAAAAATTAGAGTGAAACTTGAGGTATGATCAAAGGATTAACGGTAAATAAAACCTTTGAATTTGGCTGCTGGATCGGAACCGCTAAACCCTAACTAGCGTCTTACCATGGAAGAGGGTAAAGCCAACAAAGAAAGCGAAGTTGCTCCGGCACTGATTGCAGTTCACCCATCACATAAATCTATTGCCGTTGCCGTTGGACCAACCTTACGTGTGTTCGACCTTCAGTAAGTTTTCTAGATTTTGTTTTTCAAATTATGTTACTTAGTATTTCGGGATTTGAAGATTGGAACTTGGTGACTTGTACATTTTGAGCTTACTGGAATTCTTTAGTATGTCTATGCGGTTCCGGAAAATACAAAGCGATAATGTTTTCTGTTATATTCTTCCAACTGTTTCCACTGATGATTGAACTTGGCGATGTAGTGCTGGTTCCGCAGCTTCATTGATTGATGACTCCGGTGCCCCCTCTCATAGAGACTCTATTAGAGCTATTCGATTTGGTTCAAAAGGGAAGCTCTTTGTATCCGCAGGCGATGACAAAACAGTCAAGATATGGTCATCTGAAAACTGGCGCTGCATTTGCTCTGTGTAAGGTTTCTGGTTCTCATGGTTTCTATGTAGACCACTTGTCATGGAGACAGTTCCAAATTTCCGGTCATAACGTGAATAGATTTATTAATCGATATGAAGCATTGTATCTTTGTTGGCTGGGGCTAATCTTTTTTACATGCATTCATACCAATTTCTTTTACTGAACATATATTATCATTGAAATAGGCCCTCAGAAAAGAGAGTTAGCGCTGTCGCTATAAGCAATGATGGTTCTTATGTGTGTTTCGCTGACAAATTTGGTGTTGTCTGGGTTGTGGATCTGGCTGGATATGATGGCGATCAACCATTAGTTGATAAGAAAGCAGCCCCGTTTCTTTCTCATTATTGTAGTATCATCACCAATTTGGTAAGATATGACAGAAAGTTAATCCTTCTTAAGCTAGAATTCATTTTTGGAAAAAATCCTAAACAGAATCCCCCCTATTATATATTTTCATGTTACCAGAAGAATGATGACGATTATTGTTTGATGCATCCTCATTTATTCATTTTAGGCATGAAGTCCTATCTACGACTTCTTAATTAAGTGAATTATTCACATTTTCTGCATTTAGATATTCACGGACCAGAAAAAGAGAACTCTTCTGGTTTATTGACTTTATTCTGTACAGCCTTCTAGTTCTTCTTTTCTCATACTTTATTTACGACATACCTCTTCATATATTTCTTCACATGATTATTACTCCAACCTTACTGTAAATGTCTTCCTCAGGAATTTTCACCTGATGGTCGATTCATTGTTAGTGCTGATCGGGATTTCAAAATCCGTGTAAGCTATTTCTTTTTCCCATCAATGAGAATTACCTATTTAGGTGTGTTCTTATTAATATCTTTGTTTCAGGTTACCATTTTTTCCAACAAGCCTTTAATTGGAGCTCATGAGATACAGAGCTTCTGTCTCGGTCATACAGAGTAAGAAAAAGCTTACCACTTATCATATACCTTTTATTTTAGTTGATTGTTAATAACAATGATAACCAATTTTATAAGTGCTGATTTTTACTGTTTCTCATGTCATTGAGTGATTATTTTGCAATGACTATCATCTGAAAAGGCTTTAGATGTTGATAACGGACTTGCTTTCCTTCTTTCCTCCTGATTTATGAGGGAAACTGATGTTTCCATTCAGCCATTAAATATTGGTGCTTATCTTATTTTTGCAGGTTTGTTTCCTGCGTTGCCTTTGTTCATGATCAGGATTGCCCTCAAGGACTTCTCATATCTGGTAGCGGTGATTCAACAGTGAGTAATCAGGACAACTTTGCATGATTTGCACGGTTCCCATTATTTTAATTCAGGGTTTTATTTTAAAACAAAAACTTATAATTGTTTTCTGCAGGTCCGTTTGTGGGACACTTCATCTGGAGCACTTCTAGATACCTGTGAGGTTGCAGTTAAGGTGTTTGCGCGTGTGTTTCCCAGATCGAAACTACTCTATTTTTTGTTCTATTCATTTCAAGTTGCATACCGTTAATAATGGTACATCTTATTCCAGTCTAGTCCTGAAGTTATGGGGTAAAATCATTGTTTATTGTTCTCTTTACTGGGTGGCTACTTCTATAATGAGGCCAGTTGCTATTGTGTTAACATGATATGATAGTTTTTGTGAATTTAACAAGGCACTGATTCTACATCTTCTCGTTGTTACTCTCGATTTTAATTCATATTCTTCACTTTCTGAAGGCAGGAGTTATGGAGTCTAATGATGAAGCAGAGGAGCATGCCTATGCTGTAACTAACTTATGCACTATCTTGGATGGGTCGCTTGTTGCAGTGGCCCTTCAGAGGCAAGCCTAACTTTCTTACTGCATTTTTTTTGTATTTCACTGGAAGACATTGTAGTATTGTAGCGGTTTACTTACAGATGCTATGGTGTACTAAACTGTAGCTTGCAAGGAATAATATTGCTGAGGTGCAACCTTTCTACTCGAACACTTTCTATTGCTAAGGTGAGATTGCCATTGACTATTTCAAGTGCATTTATTCCACTCCGTTTCATTTATTACGTGTACGTTTGCGTCTGAAATTAGACTTAAATGATGCTGTCTGTAAGATATTTTAGTCATATTTGCCCTAAAGCTGGATGCATCCCCTGCAGGTTATTTCCATTGCAGGAGAGGCGTTTGTCCCTACCAGCTTGGGAAGCAGCTCCTGTACTGGGGTATTGTGGATGGTAACGGGTGTGTCTAGTCTACCAGGTTCCAGTCATCCTGCCGTGGCTCATGTTCGAGTAATCTCTGGTTTCGACTCTGAACAAGAACCGGCAGTTGTTGAAGATGACAAGATCCCTGGGGGCGAGAAGTTGCTGGAAACATTGCAGGGGAGCACATCTGTTGATGAGAATGCTTTCGTTGCGGCTGCTGAAGCCGTCAAGACAGCAATGTGCAATCTATTGATTAAAAAGCAATACTCTACAGAGAATAGAGACATTAGGAAGAGGACCAGAAATGATAGAAAATTAAAAACGCAACATAGTTAACCTAGCCTTTTGGTACTTCCTCTTATTTATACCGATGTGTTTAGCAGTCCCCTCTCAGTTTGTTCCGGTCTCCAGTCTAGTTGTGTTTGTGATCAAATTTTGTTTAATCTTATATAATGAATTAAGAATCTGGAATCTTTATATGACCCAGACAGTTTTGATCGCCAACAACTTTAATTGACCGAATGTTTCTATTATCTATGATTTATGTAATATGGGCGGTAGAAAAACTCACGCAACTAGTTCCTTCCAAAGCTAGTTATACGGCGATGTTTTAATGGAGGACTTCAAGTGATATTCCTTAACTAGTGTTAGTTGGTATATCCGTTTTCTAACTATCAATTGGTCTAGTTGGTAAGAAATTGACTTATAATTGATAAGGAATTGATTTAGTGTATAAGATTGTGAGTTTAAATTCAAATCTTGTTGCTATGAAAAATTCACAGGAGATTTATTATAAGGTTTTATAGGAGGAAGTTATTCAAGAAAAAGTCTCAAGAGGTTGTCAATGACAATTCGAGGAACACTATTGACAAGTGGAGCAGCTGCCATTTATAACTCTTGAGACTTTTTCATAAATAACTTCTTTTTTAGGATTTTATAATAAATCTCCCAAAATTTATTGGTGTGCATGATCTGTAAGTAACTTTGTGAGCACTCTTTAAACTTGTATAGGTATGTGAGCCTTTAGAATTCAACTCATTGTGAAAAAATTGTTCCAACTTTTCTATTCCAGTATGTGGCTCACATCATCTTTGCTTGAGTGGCTCTTTTAAAAGACTCCATATGGGTTGTTGCAATTGAAGAATACGTATTTCACTTTGTGTTTTCTTTCAATTAATAAGAGAGATCAATTTTCGTTGCAGGAAGAATTGAAGGAAACCAGAATTCCAACATGAAGCCCTGCACCAGCCACCAATCAAAGCAAATGCGTAGCGCAACACGACAGAGCTTGGAGTCACCTGAAAGTGATGTGCAAGCCCAATCTTGTTTGATACTAAGCCTAGGAATGCAATTCACAGTAAGCATCCCATGTAAGATGGGTCCCTATAATTTAGTGCCACTAAAATGTCACCCAGTGGCAGGAAAGGACATCTGGACCACCAAACCCGTTGGGATATGATTATTTTGTTTGATTGGATATTAAGATATAATTGTTCAGTTAGGTTTGATGGCTATGTTGATAGCGAAATCACTGAATTGAATGGCTTTTAGCAAATAAACAAAGACAGTGGGATTATGGGAAAAAGATGGCTTCCACACACACCCCCCTTTTTGATTTACAAGACATCATAAGATTGATGTTTCGCTTAAAAAGAAGGAGTTTGTCGATGATTTTGCTTTGGCTTCAGACTTTATGATAAATCTGCTTATAGTATTGCCTGATAAAATTATATATTTATTGAGTGCGGATTTTGCATTAGGATGGTATCTATCTGGATTTAGGTTTAGATTGATGGCCTCGTTTGGTAGCATGGAAACGGGAGGTTGGAACTGGAATTGAGGTGAAAAGTAAAAAATATGGTTGTTTAATATGTAAGAAGTGGAATCCAGTTCCATCAAAAATGATGGAACCCGGTTTCAGCCCTCCCCCCATGGAATTGATCTCAGTTCCATGAAATCCAATCTTTCAGACTATTATACCCTCAGCAGTGAACCTCTTCTTCTCCAGTGATGAAGGCAGTGGTGAAGGTGATGGATGACGGCGAACGACGATAACAATTTTCAATCTAGCGACGGCGATGAAGGATCCCAACACTGCCGTCTCAGAGCTCTCTCCTCTCCCTCCACCCTCGGCGACGAGTGTGACCTCTAGCAACGAACACGACCTTGGCGATGAGCGCGAACCCCACCCCCGTGAAGAACGAGATCTCTGGCGACGAACTAATGGTCAGAATGCTGGGCGGAAGGGGAAGAACTTTTTTGGGAAAAAGAGAAAAAAATTTTTTGTTGTGGATGGTATATTAGTGTTTTCACATTATAAATATAAATATTAAATTAAAATAATACCCTACTTCCAGCATACTAAACATACTTTTAATCTCAGTTTCATTTTCACTTTCAGTTTTCCAGTTCTATCAATATCAGTTCCACCTATCAAATGGGGCATAAGTTCTTTTTTTTTTTTTTGAGGATTTTTCTGTCGTGTTCTGAGATGAGGAGGAGGAGAAGCAAATTCACGTAAAGTGGGGGAAATGAAGAAAGGTGTGAAATGTGGCAGACGGCCCAGTAAGGGTAGAAGTGGGCCCAGCACTGAGCAATATTGATGAAGAGAAGGAGACGCAACCTTGGATGGGGCCCACTCGAGCCCGTTCTTGGGCGATGCAGTCTACAAGTGTTCGCCTTCCATCCAATTGCTTCATGCAACCACAAGTTCAAAGATTTGGGTTATCGTGGTGAAGAAATATTTATGGGTACTTTCATATAAATTGAGGTAAATATATGGAGGAGATTGTTTCATTTTACGAAAAAACACCATTGAACGTGGTTATAAGCGCTTATGATAATTTGACAAACGGTACCATTAATATATGATATCAAACTCATATCAACTTATGTTATTATTACTAAATTATAAATATAATATTTGATACAAGAGTTAATTGACTTTTGTTTATAAGGTTAAAAAAACTAGTTTAAAAAATAATAAATATTACAATAATGTATTTAATTTCTTTAACTTTTCAAAAATGTTAGCTGATTCTTATACTAATGATCGGGAGCAGTACCGATAGAAATTAAATCTAGCGGGATGTGTTAGTTCCTCACAACAGAATTATTTTCAGTAAAAGAATACCGGTAATTATAAAAAAATATAAATATCATGATTCAGTTCAAACTTCTCACTATACATGGAAAATCTTTTATAAGATATTTTTAAAATTTAAGAAATCTGTTCTAAGAACCGGAAAAGCACATATTTTTACCCTATAGGTGATGCTGTCTCTTTTTTGACCTCGTAGAAATCCCAAGAGGAACACAAATTAACAAAAAGTAAAACAAGAGAAAATTTTTTAATTAAGACCTGTGTTTATATATATATATATATATATGTGAGTATGTGACAGTGAAAGTCAGAAGAAAAAAAGAGATATAGGAATGATATGGTAATGTGTAGTAATAAATAGGCATCTGAAATATCATTAAGACACTCAGTAATAAATAGATTCTTTCGCTTTAAAAGTAATACATAAAATAAAAAATACATTCGCTTTAAAAGTAATACATAAAATAAAAAATACATTGATAATCAATTAATCTAGCCATTCATAATGGATAATTAATGATTAATTCTGAGTTTTTGTTATTTTTTCAATCAAAATGTTCAGAAAATAAAAAAATTAATTTAATTTTTTTTATTAAATAGATGCCCGAAAACCCAATCACAATGCAAACCTTTGTTTTGAGTTTCAGCTGTCAATACATCATACAGTTTGATATTTTTTACGTGAAATTTTTTTTTTGTGTAATCAAGAAGTTCATTTTAATAGATAGAAGAGTGATAAAATATTTAAAGATTTATCACCAAAAAAATTTTCAGAGATCACATTCCCAAACATTAAAAGCTTGTTTAGAAGTTCGTTTGGTAATAATTTTTACAGATTCTAACGCAAAACTTATGTTTTAAAGAATATATTTTGGAGAATATATTTCATGGATTTCGAGGTAAAATCTAGTTTTAAAAAATTGTGTTTGGGAAGTTATTATCTTTTACAGAATTCGAGGTAAAAAGTAGGTATCAAAGAAAAAAAGAAAAGGTAGGAAAGAGAAAATTTATTAGGAGAGTGGTGTGATTTGATAAAAAAATAGATTTTTCAAAACTAGGTTTCAAACCGAAATTTTATAACCAAAATTGCTTTTCCAAAAAAATTTTGTATTTAAACAAAAACTAAATTTTATAATAAGACCTATGCTTTGCCCCTGGAATTCAAACGAACCTTAAATTAAAAAGAAACTAGTAGTGCGAGGACTAACTATAAAGATTACATTTTTAACAAAATATGAAAATATTCTTTTTTATGCCAGAAAAATATGAAAATATTCTACGTTGACGTAAAAGTGGGGTGAATTTAATAGTGCGACACTAAAAAAATTTTGACCTTTCAGGCCAGAAAAATATTTGATTTCAGGAAAATAACATTATTTTAATGAACTCGATAATGCTATTATAATCCGATTTTCCGTGCATTTTAAATAGTAAACTTCAACACAATAATTTTTTTAAAAGAAATTATATACACGCATCTATGAGAGAAAAATATCAATTTTCTCAGAAAAAATCTAGACATTATTGATTATTATTCAACTCTGTAGAAGAATAAACTTTTTCTTCAAAACACGAAATTAAAACTTGTACTCGATCAAAAAGTTAAAACTTGTACGACACAAATGGCTGTGTACTCCCATATACGACAATGGCAAAGAAAAATGAGAAGGTTTTTTTATTAAAGTCAGGAAGAATGAAGAAAAAGGAATAAATTAAAATTTAAAAGAGAAAAAATGTGAAAGACGGTAATGAAGAATTAAAAAAAATCTGCATTTTAAAGGCATATCCAGCACCATTACCTTTTTTTTAATGAGTCCAAAGTTTCCTTTCTTTTTCTTCCCCTTTATCATTTGCTCTCCATAAAGCTCAAGGATTTACAGAACAGAAACTCAAAGAAGAGAAGGGAACATCTTGAAAATTTGATGGCTGTGACCAAGTTACACTGATAAAAGTCAAGTTTAGCATAACGAGAATATAACTTGATGTTTCTTTTTCTTTTTTTAGTAGCTTGCCGCTAAAACGATTTATGCGATTTCTTCCTGTCCTGAGCAACACAATATGTATCAGAAACTGAAGTTCTTGTATTAATGGCAGAGCTACGAGAGGTTGTGATGGGAATAATATATATTTTGTTATCGAGAAAGCATTGTCACGAAAACGTGGAAAGCCCAGCCTATGTTACAGTTAATTTCAGTTTACGGTTATGGAGGCCTCAGAATTTGTGAAGGCGTTTCAGAGATTCTGACAGTTTCATATTATCTTCATTGTTTTGGGCTTTTTCTGTCAGATACACAAAAACTCTTGCTCTGCAATAGCAATTGGTTTATTCTGAGTAATACCGGTGAGTTCTGACCTCTCAATGATCCATCTCATATATTCTTTTGCACCAATTATAGCATTTACTTGTTCATTTTCCAAATCCAGTTCTGAATCCATTTCTTCTGGGTTTTGGTTTTGCAGTTGAGGCATACTGTTCCTATTTGGATCACGGAACAAGAACCTGTATATTCTGATGATGAAAAGATCAAGAGCAGTTACAAAACCAGCTTTGATGGCTGAACATCAGAGCTGTCACCAATCATCTCCTAATAAGCACAAGTATGTTAGAGTTATTCAAACCTTCTTTGGTTAGCCCAAATTTAGAGACTTTACCAGCAAGTGCCTCTCTAGAGCCGAGGCTTTAAGAATCCCTACTTCAATCTTTGACTCTATGCTTTTACCTCCTTTTGGGACATTCCTACCCAGAATCTCCTTGGAAAAGAAAAGCTCATGGAACAAGACAGATTCCAGAGGCATTGGGCTCGCTCTTGTTGATGAACTTATAGATGTGGGAGATGAAGAAAGTTCTGATAAACCCAGCAATGGAAAAGTCCTGTTTGGAACACAGCTTAGAGTAAAAACCTCTCCTTTATCACCTTTCACATTTTGTCCGTTTGAATCTCGAACAAGTCCGGATGGTGTTGGAATTAAAACCCAAAAAGCGCTTGAATCGCCAACCGGGTCTCAGAGTTCAGAAATTTATACAGAGGATTCTTTAAGAGTAGCATCCCCAGGTGTTCTGTCTTTGAGTGAAATGGAGCTTTCTGAGGAATATACCTGTGTAATATCTCATGGCCCTAATCCAAGAACCACTCATATATTTGATAATTGCGTTGTCAAGAGCCATTTCTCTTTGCCTGGAAGGCCCCAGTCTTCTTCGGGGAATTTCCTCAGCTTCTGTTACACTTGCAAGAAGCATCTTGAGCACACAAAGGACATCTTCATTTACAGGTAACTTTCATTGACAGGGAGATGAGCAATTTGGTCTTAGTTTAATTTCCTCTCTTCAAGCAATGATCTGTTGGTTTTTTTAATGCAGGGGTGATAAAGCTTTCTGCAGTCACGAATGCCGGTGCCAGGAGATCATGGTGGATCAAGAAGAAAAATCGGAATCTGATATTTATCATCATAACTCTCAGAATTTGATTTGATGAGCAAGTCAGAAGTTCTCCTTCTTCAATCTTTTTCATTATGATTTAGCAGTTTGAGAGTTATTGTGGCGGAGGCGATGCTTATGTTGTCTTACTTTTTGTTTGTTGAAATTGTCCAAGCCTGCTTTTGTGATTTTATTTACTACTCTTCCCCATCATGTAGAGATAAGAGTGAATTGCTTATGGTTTTTGGGTTCAACATGATGATGATTGATGACGATGCATAAGTGAAACTCTGGTTTTGTTCTTTTCCTTTTGTGTTGTTGTTGTTGATGATGATGGAGATTATTTGTAGGACAAGTAATTACATGTTATTCTCATGAAGAGAAGCTCCTTGACTAACAGTTTATTTGTTGTCTGTTCTCATCACTTGGTATTCTTGAGTGTTGGTTTCTTTTTTCCCCCCCTTGAGTGTTTCACTATCAAAAGAAAATCAGAATATCATAGGAGGCTAAGAAAATACCTTACGTTTTCAATCTTTAAGGCCAGAAATTGTTGTTACACACTAATTATCAAATTACTGTTTCTCCTCCATGACACCACCACCAAATATAATGCCAAAAACGAATCTGAGAAAAAGAAAGAAAGGAAGAAAGAAAAGGAATCGAACTCTGAGGAAATGATTGATTTGATTATCAAAGTCCTCGCAATAACATATACGCAGCAGCTTTAGATTGATCACTGATTTTTGTAAAGCAACATTGCTTTCCCTCTGTTTTTGTGCAAACCAAGATTTTAAGAAAGCGAGGGAGCAAATCCCAGAAGTGAGAACAGTAAACTACAATGAAGGAAGAGAGCTAAACAGAAATTAAAGTGCACATGTGATAACATGGTAAGATGCCCAAATGAAGTAGTAAAGAAAGAAGAAAAACAGATGGGGCCTCCCAAGTCCAGGAGAGCAAGTCCTTTGGCATCTTACATTAGACAGTGGAGAATGCTTTATGGATTAATGTCAAGTGGAAGAGGATGAATATATTTGGAGAAAACTAGGAGCTAACATTGGACATTATTGAAGCAGAGGCAGCAGTAAAGTTATGCCTTTTAAAATGCAGATAGGGAAGGGGGCTCAATCAAACTACACCTGGCACCGGTGGGGACAAGTTAAGAAAGATATACTAACTGTTCATAGTGACCAATGCATGACTTCTTCATATTCATCAGGAGACCTATTCTCTCTTCTAAACCCTCTCTTTCTTTCCCACAAACTCACAAGCCATGCTTACCTCACCTCGCTCCAAATTTTGATTTCCCCCTCCTTTCCCTTGTTCTATTTTTAGCAATAAATTTAATCTTCACATTCTCATCCTTTCCCTACAAATTTCACATTGTGCTAAGACTAAACCTAAATATTTTGTTTTCTTAGAGCTTACAAGTAAAATATCGCTTTGCCCCCCTTCTTATCCCAACATTTATATTGAGATAGATATAAATAGTGATTTGCATATAACCTCTTCCGGAGATAAGTAACAAATTTTATAGTTTGTTCATAGATTTTAACTTTTAAAAAGTTAATTTTGGTTACAAAGTGCATTATAAAAAAGTCATTCCAAACATGTTGAAAAAGCCAAAAGCAACCAATGGGAAAGACTAAAAAGTTAATATTTCACAACGTAACGAACTAATCTTTGAATTCCCGTTAGATGTGGCATCCCTGTGCTTGAGCAAATAAAAGAGGCCCCACCCAAAGCATCTTTTAAAATTTGAAACATGACTTTCTCTAGTCCACATTCATTCCAAACACAAATCTACGTATTCTATCAATTATATATTCAAATTTAAAGATTATAAGTTGGAGAAGTATAACAATCAATTACGCTTCCAAAAAACGAATGAACATATTAATATATAGGGTACAAGATGGCATGGTACAAAAATGTGTATTAGATATGGCGTAACATGATTGAGGAGAAAGATGATTGTTTTGGATTTGAAGTTGCAAAAAACCCTAATAACGTTATAATCTAGTAGTATGAAAGTTTTACTGTAAGTAGAAGAATACGGTTGAATCTCTGGTTTATGTTATCATTGCCCTTTTGAATTGAAAGAGGGAAAATAAGAAGTTTAAAATGAGAAAGAATAGGAGTGGATGCACAAAACCCAAAAAAAGAACAGCAAATGGCAAGACAGAAGAAGGAAGATCACGGGGATGGATCATGGAGGGGGAGTTGAGTGGCAAATGTCCTTGAAGAGCTTCCACTGCCACCTGGTCCCAACATTGCTCTTTTTGCGACTTTGAACCTTCTCCCATTTTCCAACTTTGTCCTGTCCCACCGGCGACCGCCTCCAATTAAGGTAGAAGTTACATTTATAACGTGATTTATAATCTACAAAATAAGTATATAAGATAAGTTTTATCTTGATTTAAATAGAACTCCTTTTGTATAAACGGTATATATGTCAGACAAAGCCTTCATCTATGGATCCAGTTTCGGTGCATTTCCTTCTAATAGCGTACCGTCCTCATCCACCAAAACACAGCGTTTTCATCCTCCATCAGTCTGCTTCCCTCTCTCCCTTCACACCTAGAAGCCAGAACCTCCCACGAAAATCTCAATAACACTGCGACTATTCTTCAACAGTTCAGCCTTCAGCTTCGCTCTACTCTTCCGACCCCCAACCGTTGGTTAACAACCATCTCCAGTTGGAGGCCCAGGACGTCTCCCACTTAGAGGATGAGATGAGAAGGCACTGCTATAGATCAGTTTCCACCGCCCTTGCAATTTATCCAGATCAGCTGTTAGATCTACCAGTCCTCCAACACCTTCAAGTTCCTTAGCTGCAGCATCTGCCTTTTGTAGATCATCTTCATTAGCAGCAAGACCTCTATTTAGTCTAGAAACAGCACTCTGCATTAATAAAGACAAGTCTTGGTACAGAAACGTAAAAAGAATTATGATAAAAATAAGAGTATTGAGTAGAGCTTTAGGAATTTATGCAGGGCCTCTGCCGAATGAGTAATACTCCCTCCATTCCTAGATGACGGGGTCTAACTACAAACGGGGGTGGTCCTACGTTTAAGACTAGAGGAGGTATTTTTGTTTTTAACCAATTAACAATCCATGCATCTTAGCTGAACTTTTCTTTATACATTCCATACAGTCCATGCATCTGAGCTGAACTTTTCTTTATACATTCTTAATGCAGAGTGCTGTTTCTGGACTAAATAGAGGCTGATCTGGATAAATTGCAAGGGCGGTGGAAACTGATCTATAGCAGTGCCTTCTCATCTTGTACTCTAGATGGGAGTCGTCCTGGCCCTTCAAATGGATATGGTTGTTAACCAACGGTTGGAGGTTGGAAGAGTAGAGTGAAACTGAAGGCTGAACTGCTGAAGAATATTCGCAGCGTTATTGAGATTTTTGTGGGAGGTTCTGGATTCTGGGTGTGAAGAGAGAGAGGGAAGCAGACTGATCGAGGATGAAAACGTTGCGTTTTGGTGGATAAGGACGGTACGCTATTAGAAAGAAATGCACCGAAACTGGATCATCTATATACCTCATCACTCACCGCGAGTGATCAGTGACCTGTCCGAATCTTTTTATCTTGTAAAAACTATATCCCTTTTGTCTTTTATCTTTTTACCTCCACGTAGCTTCTCAATTTAGACCACCCGCCCCCTCCTCAAATTTTATTTTTTTATTATTTAAAAAAAGGTATTCAACACCTTACCATATCTGTCCCCAGTAGGCCATTCATCACCACATCATATGTTCCTTCTCCTTTTTGCGATTCCCCCGGACAAAGCAAGCTACGTTCTTCATTCAGTGGAAGGGCACTTCAGTCAATTCACAACCACGAATATGCATATATACACACACGGGGTCCTATACAGCAACATGTACCAATTATCCTTTATTTACCCCGCGAAATTCGGTCACTCTGTTCTGAATCCACACCAAGGTTGAAGACGACTCAAAGAGTTTGATTCAACATGTTTGCGATGAAGCTCCATCCTTCCGCAAAGAAGAGAAGCACGGTGCGCCCTCAGCCCTCTGTGGTTTCCTCCTCCGCCTCCTCCAACGCCAAGAGGCTCTGGAGACTGCCCCACGTCTTCGCCAATGTCCTCGAGCTCCCACTCCATTCTGACGCCGACGTTTTTGTTGATGACACCCCCACCTCTTTCCGTTTTATTGCCGCCGCCAATGGCATACCCAATGGCGTCCGCGCCCACGCTATCGAAATCTTGCCCGGTATGACCAGAATCATCATCAAAGGAGCCGACGGCGGCGAATTGGTGCC